>CATIWR010095707.1:0-32346 GCA_949677035.1 Omphalea diandra | reverse complement strand
AGCTTTCAATACTTGTAATAAATTTTGTTAGCAACCTTCTTCATGGCTGTTTGGTGGGGTATTTATAGCCAAACTTCATCAAAGAGACGTTGCAGATCATAGCTCATTAAATCTTTGAGACATGCTTGACAGATTCTGCATTTAATGCTTGTCAGGATGAAATCCCGGTCGCTACTGCCTTTCGCAGACGCGAATTCCAAATTCTTTAAGAGAAACCCCGTTTGTTTCTAACGGCTAGTCCACGTGGCATCTTCTTATTAGTTCACTCGGAAAATATAGTCGTTGTCCTTTACCCACTTTCAGAAGTCGCGGTCGCGAGTTTTTCTTGCACAGGACGCGACAGACACCGCGAATTCAACTGCCAAAATTGTTAACTTTCTTCCACAAAGATCGCGGTTGCTACCAGCAAGATGTCTTCGCGATTTTTGACTTCCAATAGTCTCATTGGACACTTGTCAGGTTGTGGTTGTGGACTTGCTTCTCTCTTGAATTTCTTTGAAATTCGCGGTCGCGACTCAGCCGAGACTTCTACCGCGAATTCGTCTATGTCAATTTGACCTTTCTCTTTTCAGGGATCGCGGTCGAGAATGACACTGTGATTTCTCATGCTTGATTTTCAGCATGTCTTAACATGAATCATGGTCGCGAATCTTTAGGTTACGGTCGCGATTTACATGTTACTTTGGAATTCATCAACTTCTTCATTTCTTCTTGAGGGATTGATTTAATTCTGCAACAACAACACTTATTTGAAATATTAATGATGATCAATCTACTTTGTCAAAATCAAAAGAGGTTCTAAACCTAGGATTGATTATCCTAATTCAACATAAGATAATTGATGAATTTGGAATTCATTAAGCTCCTTCTCCTTCTTTTCTCTTGATAATGGTCCTCAAGCTCCATTGATATACTGCTTTTCTAGTTTGAGTAGGTCCATTTTTGAGAAACCTTCCATAAAAAGAAGACTTACTAGTTGCCATGATCATATCCCTCTTACACTTAAGCTTCAAAAGAGGTTAGGCTCTGATACCAATTGTTGGAATGAGATGGAGATGTGGCAACCCAAACGGGGGGTGAATTGGATTATACATAAAAACAGAAATAGCGAAAGCCACACATATAAATCAATATAAGTATTTTATAGTGGTTCGACAACATGCTCACTCCACTCCCCAAGCTTTCACTCAAGCCTTTCTAATTTTTTTCCAAGTTTAAGAACAAAACCTTCCCTTTTCCAAGATAAAAAGGACCTTACATTTTTAGAGGCTCAAGGATAACCTTCCTTTTTATAGGCTTAAAGATAACATTTGCAATCACTCTTTTTTACAAGGAATAAGAGAGTAAACCTAACCAATTATATTTTTTAAGGTATAAATGTCTCTCAATTAGATAGCAAATGCACTTTCAATACTCGATAAAACCTATTCTCAAAAGAGTAACAAAAAAAAACTCAGTTTACCCAAAATACAAAGCAATACTAAAAGGTTTGCACATAAATAAACTTGCTAGATGATTTCTAGTTGTTTATAATTGATCTCGAAAGTTTCATCAATCATTTAGTCTTCAAAAAATGCTCTTTATATAACCAAACTACAAACTAGCCATTGGAGTGCTTAAAGTTAAGTCTAACAACTTTTCTTCAAAACTAGCCGATAGAGGTGATAATATTCGTTGTCTATGGTCAACGCTTGTTGATGTTGTAACAGCTAGTTCCAACGCTCATTGTCAATCTTTCATGCCCATTGGCTTTGACTCTAATGCTCATTGGAATAAGAACAATGCCCATTACTGATTTTCCAAAAAGAATGAACTTGGTTCTTTATTTTTCAACAACTATAAAAATTATTCAAAGCCTGTTAGAGATCTTGTAATGCCCGTTGGAAACATCCCAATGCCTATTGCATGTTTGTCAACCCTCGTTGGTTGGTCCAAAAAGTGTAGCATAATTTGGGGCATTTTTTTATTGCTTGTTGCTAGGCCAGATTGATGCCCATTGCGAAACCACAATGCCTATGGCGAGTACCATAGTGCATAGCTTAAACTAGAGCACTCCTCCAACTCCTGTTGCAAAGGGACAATGTCTGTTATGAGGTCTAAAAGACTTTGGCTATTTACAACATTCATTCAATGCCTATTGTTTATCTTTCAATGACAATTGAATGATCTAATGCCCGTTGCAAATGTTTGACACCCGTAGGAAGGACTTGACTTCAACACTTAAACAAAAACACTAAAATATAAACATTGCAACTTGTCATTATTTTGTTATTATTCAAATCATATGATTCTAATTTTAAAATATTCTCCTTGAGGTTGTTATTTTTAGCCTTAAATGAGTCAACCTCCTTAGTGAGAGAGTCAAGATTTTTAAGAGAATCTTTTAATGCCTTGTTCTCCTCCTAAAGAGAGAAGAATGACGACTTCAAAGAGTCATGACTCTTAGTGAGCTTAGTAATAAGATCATAAAGATTTTGTGTAAAGTATAAGTCGAATGGATTTACCTATTGTTCATCATCACTCTCACTTCTAGAGTTTTCATCTTCTTCTTCTATAGCTACGTAGTAGTAACATCCTAAGATGAGTTCGAGTTTTTTGCATCCTTATAAAATCTAAAGATGTTTCGAAGTCATTCTTAAACATTATCTTTTATATCCACTAAAAAATTGGCGCTATGATTTTTTGGCAAATTATTGCGATGAAAATTTTTTTATCATCATATTTCATTTATTATGATAAAAATATTTGTCAAATTTTAATTTTTTTTGACAAGTTAATCAATTTTCGTAAGAATTATGTTAAATTTTAATTTTATCATGATAAAACCATATATTGTGACAACATTCATTTCATCACAAAAGTTTTTATCATAATAAGTAAAATTTCTTATCATGAACCTAACCCTATTTCTATTGTAGGAGGCTTACAAAACCATAAAAGAATAAGAAAAACACAAATGAACAATACAAAATAAAGTTGTTAGAATAGGTGTTGTAATAATGAAAGTGAATTATACAAACCAACTAGTGGTCTATATAGCCCTCCCGATGATCTATACAGACTATGATTTATTTGTACAACCTACTAAGACTGCTAAAAATCAAAAATAAAAGAAGAAAGAATAAAGAAGAAAGAAAAAGAAAAAGGGGGAAGAAGTATGAGTCCTTGGATTCCTTATGCAATGTCTCTTACCCTTAGAGTCAAATTAATGTTAGAAATTCTTCCAAATGCAAGGGAATACAATTCAATAAAGTTATGCAATACTTGGCTTTACCTTGAATCTTTTAGGTATATATTAGCTATCTGTGTTTTTTGTGTTGGGGGAGATTATATAAGGTTTAAGAATTGATTTTAATAAAGTTTGGTTAGGGTAGAAAAGTCTCCTCTTCCTCCCTTAATGGAAGGAGTATTTATGGAGGGAAGATAGGTACAATTAAGCCCAATGGCTTGAATTACACCCTACCTCATACTATTTACACATAAGAATAAAGAAGATTATAGAGATTAGTGCTTGCAAGTTGTCTATATAGCCATGGGGTGTCTATATAGACCTTAGGTTGGTTGTACAACCCTTTAAGGCTTGCTGAATCACTATTGTAAAAGGTTTTAGCTTTTGGACTCTAGTGGGTTGTCTACACATCCATTTAGCAGTTTGTATAGCCATATGGAGTTAGTTGTACAATCATTTATGTTAGCTATATAGCCAATAACCCTTCTCTCCATAAGGCTTTCAAGGTTTGGTTGAATAGAAAGTAAGTTTGATTCAAGGCTTTCCCCAACATCTTGCCTCTTTCTTAGACATTGTTTTCCTAATTTTTTAGGAGGAGAATTCAAATAGTTTTTCATTATTGGGCTTACATTGTAAGAACCTAAAATCTATTGCTCATAGTGTGTCTAGGGGGTGAGCTCTTTGTGGGAAACTTAATGAGAAATTTATATTGTCCATATGCATGTTCATATCCTTTAACATTAATTCATTTCTATCTACATGGTGTAACATCTAAATACAACATTTGTTTAGCACATCACTACACAGATGGGTAATTAAGTCTATGAGAAATACCACTTGGTTTACTTATCTTTCTAGCATAGAAGAGTTGCCTCACCAGCCATTTCTTTCTCTTACATAGGGGAGTTTCTTCACCAGTCATGTCATGCATGCATATAATTCATTTATTTGATATAGTTTTCAATCCTTTCATAGCTATATATGACTCTTTAGGTTTCTTACTTCTTCCTTGAACTAGCCTTACATCACATGGCATTTATACATAATATTTGCATCTATGGCATTTCATTTCATCTCATAATAATGCATATGACTTTCATATTAACATATCTTAGCCTATTATGACCCATATATCTAAACACATGTTGCACATATGTAATGGACAATGAAAAGCATCTAAAATCTATCACCTATCATTGCTAGTCATAGCTCTTCATTACTTTAGTCTTGCTCTTCCTCTATCATTTTACCTTGGCCTTACTTACTCTAAATCATCTCACTCACACATATGTCTAAATAAAGATATTCATTACATCATCCACAAAGCATATAACATAAACATAATATATAACATAATAGGGAAAAAGCCCTTATTAAGGATAATGAAGTCCTAAATATCAATCAAACATGCAAATATAACTTCATTATCTCTAACTTTTAACTTAACTATCATCCTTCACACCTAACTCATTGTCACTATTTCCTTTTTTCTCATAACATCACCATATAATAATATGGTAATCCATAGTTAGAATCTTGAACTAATCTCATAATAATCAATTTGTAATTTTAAATTCATCAATATTATCATTCTTCTTCATAACCCATCCATTTATTCATTAAGACATTCATACTCAATTCCACCCTAACTAAGATGTAAGACATCCTTCATGACTTGAATATAACTCTAAACTTCAAGTTTATAATGTTATACAACATTTAAGAACTTAAATAATAACAAGGAACTCAAACTTCTTCAATTATCATTGCAATTAGAACCCATTTACATAAAGAATAATAATAAGCATATTCAAACATCAATATCTAACTTAATACAACTAAGGTACTAGACATCATTCAAGCCTCAATTCTCATCATCATAAACAAGAATTTTAGAATGCAAATTAATATTTAAGAAGTGAATAATCATAAAAAGTCATATAATCCATTTGTATACATCAACTACTTTTAAAGCTTCAATTAAATACTGCATTGCCTTTAGTTCAACCAAGATATAAAATAATAATTAGCTCAGTTGTATTCACCAACATGAATATTATAACACTAATAACCATCTAACTAACCATTAATCATAAAAAAAAAAAAACCAAACAAAATATCCCACACACTTTAAGCATTTTTAAGACTCTTTTTTGAAGACAACATCACTTTTTCATGTCATACTAACACCAAACTTGATCTCTCCCATTATAAATAAACTTAAAAACATTAAAAACAAACCTATTCAATCATGAAATAAACACATAAGAGATATGGTATATTATAATTTATTTGAAAGAAGAAGAAGGTAGCCACTAACTAGCTTAAAAAGAAAGAAGAATATGGATGATCAAACTTGATTCTCCTAACTTTGGTTGATATCCATTGATAGAAAAGAGGTTTATTTAGAGTTTTTAGGTGTTTAGGGCTATTAAAAACTATAGAAAACTGAGGTTTAGTTGTGTATAAGGTGAAAGGAGCTGAAGTAAGGTGGTTGGAGGTGTAAAATGTCTATTTTGAGCATGCAAATCTAGGTTATCTCGAGGGCACTTTTGGCTAGCAAACTTAAGGTTTGGCTATTGAATGTCCTTTATACAGATCAAGCATTATTCATTCTTTAGTTTTTTATTCTACCGTGATGGTTAATATTTCATGCCTAGTAAAAATAGGTAGCTGAAAATGCTTCCTAAAGTTCTCCAAAATGCATCTTTCAAGGCATAAAATTTATCGAAGTTTTACTTCCAACTTTATCTTCCTTCCTTCAAGACACTTTAAATACTAATTTTAGACATCCAAAACACATCTAAAACTTTTCCTTATCATGTCATTTAATCATACATTAAGCACACTTACATACCTTAGTAACTATTGAAAGATCATGCACTAAACTTAGCTTATATCTTAGCTTCATCATCCTTTCTCATTTCTTTAACATATCCACACATAATATTGACTTATTCCTCTTTATTAAACCTCTAATACTATCAATCATTTTTGTTCATTAATCATCATTCCTTACTATGCATACTTACATATCTTAACTTACACTTACCTTCCTTTTTAACTTAGCATTCTTCACTATTATTTTGTCTTAATCATGCTTTTTAATTCACATCATGTCTTAATCATTCCTTACTATGCATACTTACATATCTTAACTTACACTTACCTTCCTTTTTAACTTAGCATTCTTCACCATCATTTTGTCTTAATCATGCTTTCTAATTCACATCATGTCTTAATTAATCATCATTGTTTCATTAAGTTCATTACCATTTCATCAAATTTAGCATTCCCATACTCCTAACTTAGGGAAAAAGTACTCATTTATGAGAGACCCTTAAGAATCAAGTTCTAAGCCTTACACTACCTTACACCTTTAAAAATAGTTATGGTTTTAGGGTGATCACAACCAACAGAGTATCCTTACATAAGTTTACATGAATTAAAGAAGGAAGACTCTTACACTCAAGCACTTACAATTGAGTGATGAACATACACTTTAATATGAGCTTGTAAGGGTTGAGTCTCTATAATGCCTTTTGAAAGCTTAAACTTCTTATTTCATTTGAAATAATTAACATAAGCATTTAAACAAGCTTAATTTAAAGGCTGAATTTTTATGTTTTAGATCACTCTTTTAGCTTAAAAATTTATATAAAAGTATTACTCTTTCAAATGGAACACTTATCTTATTGAATCTTTTATCTTTGGTTCTTTATATATGAGAAAAAAAAATAGAAGGTAGTCATTATAATATAGTCAGACTCTCAATACAATTATTATGCAAGTTTAATGCTCATTGATGGAATTTAGTGATTGTTGGGCTCGTTTATTGCTATAACTTCAATGATTATTAGCTTTAGACTAACTTCCTTATCCATGACCATTGGGATGATCCGACGTTCATTAGTACTAGCTATATAAAAGGTTCCATGGATTGCCCTTCTTTTTCCTCATCTAACTATCATTTCTAATGATCGTTGGATTTGGCCCATGGTCATTGGATGTGTTAAATATTTTTTGGTGAGATCTTGCATCATCATTAGCCTTATCCAGAGAGTTTAGCCACTTATATTAAGTTTTTCCTATTGTCATTGGACAATTTCAACATCCTGTTAAAATATGTTCCATAATCATTGTCTAGGTGGTCTTCACCCCATTAGTACTTACAAAAAAGTTTAGCTATTTTCAAAAGAATTTTCTTGCAGGTATTGAAGAACTCTAATGCTTTTTGCTCTATCTTCAATGATAATTAGTGCATATCCTTATGATTATTAGCACTTTTAGAAGGCCTTTCTGGGTTTTATGATTTTTCTAACTGTGTATTAGTCATTGAAGTCCTTGAATGGTAAATGGAGATATTCAATATTCATTGGTGACATTCAATAGTCGTTGGTGGCATTTAATGGTTGTTGGGACTACTTCCACCATTATTGACAGTGTTTATGCTTCCAATCCTTGATCATTTAGCTTTTATATCAAATTTGAGTGGGGGAACCCATCTAATATTCTTGTAGTAAGTTGAGGGACCTACAAGATCAAACTTGAAAAACTAAATGTTAGATCAAAACTTATTTGTGATTATAAAAAACAAGAGTCTAAAACCTAGAAGGTTTAACATAATGATCTTAAGATGAAAGATGACTTATAAAACTCCTATACCAGACTTCTATAGACATATAGATAATGTTCAAATAGAATTCTCAAATGAGTCATTCATTAAACTTATTTCTAATAAATATTTACATATTACTCCAAATATTTTGCAAACTTCTATATCAGTAGCTTTCATTAATATAAACTAGTATCTTTTAAACAAAACATTGGACAAAACCATTCCATCAGTAATGCTTACAATTACTTACTTATACAATGATGGCTAGCTATCTCAAAAAAAAAAAGTCATCTTTTTTAGTATGGCCACAAAATTCTCATAAGTAGGATTATGCAAATGAAAAACATGATTTTCATTTTTGGCCTCCATAATCTCCACCCTCCCTTCCCATCCATTTTTCTTTGTATTCTTATGGTAAAATCAACCTTGACTTTGCAATATATCTTTCTTTGCAATAACACCATGAACTTTATGGTATCTTATGTAAGCCAATTTTAAAGAGTTATCTAATCCACTTGTGGTGGGGCTAACGAAAAGTCATAAGCCATCAATCTTATGTAGTAGGTAGACAATGAGGCATATCTTCCACTCAAATCATAGTTTTGGATGGTGGTTGAGTTTTGTTGATATACAGGTAAAGGGGAAAGAGAAAGAAAAGAGAAAGGAGGAACATGAGTTTTCAATTTTTTCAAACTATATTTAATTCTTTTACATATCTTTATTTTTGCAATATCATGATGCATGTAATTCACTCAATTTGAGACGGTGTAAAGAGGTGTTAGACTGATATAAAATCTTAATTTAAGTATTTGACCATCCTAAAAAATTTTAGGTGTGGTAGTCTTTTTATTATACATTTGGTGTAAAATTATGCATTTAGCCAATTTAGGAATAATACTTTCATGAAAATAAATATCTCATATTTATTATCTAATTATAATTATCTTTGTAAAGTACATGAATTTGATAGACTTCATATTTAAGCATTATCATATTATAATATGTTCATGTAGCTTAATTCATAATCTAATAAAAAGCTAAAAAATGAAAAAGCCTAATATGTGATTTTTTATTTATATGACATAAATTATGTTTAGCGTATCTCTAACCAGTATCTTCGTTTTAGAATATATACTAACATCTTGTCTATTTTGATTTTTTAAATGAGTATTAAATATTTTTAATAATTTAAATTGGATAAAATTCAGATTTAATCAAAGTCAAACTAATTCAATTTGATTTACATTTGGGTTAAATTTAATCTAAAAAAATTTCAAATTATTTTATATTTAAATCATTTTGAATTTTAAATTATATTCAAATCACATTTTTAACATATTCAAATAAAATTTTTGAGGCAGTAAAAAACTGTCATTCTAATTCTACTTCCTTCATTCCTTTTTATCAAACTTTTTTAGTATTATACAAGAATTAAGAAAGAAATTATTAATTAGACTATATTTTAGGAAAGAATGACTAAATTATTTTTTTGGGATTACTACAATCAGTTAATATGTACAGTAGTTATATAATAATGGTACTTACTAAGAACAAATATAAAATTGAAAAAAAATTAAATTCTATTGTATTTTAAAGTGATGAATATCTTAAAAAAATCTTTTAAAAATGTTAGATAAAAGGAATGGAAGAAGTAAAAAATAAAAAAAATAAAGTAGCTTGAAATTATAGTACATTTACATCTTTATTCCTTTTAAGGCAGTGTCTATGATTATCTTATCATATTAATTAAAAGAAAATAAAATTTAATGTGAGAGAGAGTGTGAAGAATATTTCCAACAACAGCCATCAATTAATTAATTGATTTTATTTATTTATTGTTTTTTTTTTTTGGAGCAAGACAAAAGGGTGAACTATAGAATATGTCCTCACGCCAGTAGCCTATATCTAATGTTCACTAATTAAAACATTAAATCACTTTCAAAACTCTAGTGTGTCTGTTCTGTAATTTTTTAAGCAAGATGAATCTAATTCATGGCACTGGAGTTACTATAACATTATAAATTTACAAATTTGTGCTTTAAAAAACTGCAAATAATAATAAAAAAACAGAATTCTAATGCTTGGGATGAGTTATTTTCTATATTATTCATTTAGGTACTAATTTGAGGCTATAAAAAGGATACATATAAAAGAATCTAAAGTTCACAAGTAAGGTCAAAGAAACTAATTTAAGCTCTATAATTATGATTAGCAAGTGACCTTATTGTACATAGGAAGAAGGCCTACCAATGCCAAAGATTCCCAGCAGCAATTTCGTCCATTAGAAGATGTTCCGCTCAAATGCGCCCGAAATAAGCCAAAACATGTACAGTGACAACCTGCTTAACTGCCTCTGAAAAAACAAATAATTCAGGAAGAGTTCAGCTAGGGCATAATGGCTTTGTATAATTATGAAGTTTGTTTGTCTAGTCATTTTATATTTGTTTCTCTAACCAACAAATTTAGGTAACAAAATGATACTTCATTTATTTTTACCTGTTGATTTTTGGTACTATACAAAAATTCAGAAACTATTAATTAGACTGTATTTTAGAAAAAAAATGACTAAATTACCTTTATTTTTATAAAAAATTCAAATTAAATGTGTTAATTATCTCTTATTCTTAATTGTTTCTTATATATATAGTACTTAATATAGATAAATAAAATTAAAAAATTTTAAAATTTTATTGATATTTTAAAATGATAAATATTTAAAAAAATAAAAAATAAGAGATAAAAAGAACGGAGAGAATAACGTAAAAGCAATTAGCATTTGTTGAAGTGCCCTATGACAAGCTTAGCAGCATCCTTTAAGCTGATGTGCCTTTGCTTCTTTTTTTTTTTTCTCAGCACGTTATTTTAGGACGGAGTTTGGCATTGCGTTGAGGCCTAGATGCACATTCGTTTACGCACCCACAAATTTTTAGCCGGAGTTCGTAGGACAATTCCACCATGATTTTTTTTTTATTTCCCAATAGTTAGTTAGATTATCATGCATAATAGTTATTATTAATCTTTTTAAATCAAACAAAAAAAAATTGTTAAAATAAATTAATTAAACACATTTTATATAATGTCATAATGCTACAACAACTTCAATATTACACTATGAATATTTGAACATGACTCGAGACCTTAATTTTTTTTATTTTCTTTTCAGAAAAATGAATGATTTTATCCTATTTTCTTATTTCTTGTTTGCGTTGTCTCTCTTATAGAGAGTTTTGTGATTTTTTTTCATTGTGAAAACTTTAAGGTTTAAGGTTAGTAAATTGTCTCTCAGAAATAATTTAATGTATTAGAAAAAATTCTTTTTTTTTTTTTTTACATTATAGTACTCTATTATTAATAAGAAACTGAATAATTAAAAAATTTTAATGATAAAAATAATATTATAATCTTGAAGTTGAACGGATTAATATATAATTATTAATAGTACAAATGATCATTTTTCAATTGGTATTCTAAATTTAAAGAATATTTTTTGAATAAATATCGTATAACATTTTGTAAATGAAATTTTACGCCACTGTTTAAAAAATAGATTTTAGATAAATAATTTTAAAGTATATTATTATTATATTAGATTATGAATTAAATTTGGATGGTGAACTTCGCAGTTTTCAAATGGGTTGATTGGATTATGCTTTGTGTCACTGCAGTGAAGTATAATATTTGCCGTTAATGGGCAAGAGTTTGGGCTGGTGATTCCTCGGAAACGGCTCTGGCAAGGCAATCCTTTTGTAAGAATTTATTAAGAATCTAGTATATGAATTTAGAATATTAATCAATAGTTAAGCGAAAATGAATTTCATATATGTTTGTGCGTTAGATCTAAAATTATTTTGAGTCATAATTTCAAATAATGAAATTATACACTGAAGAAAAAATAGATCAGAAAAATTGAAAACGAATGCTAAGTTTTTATCTTCTTGACCTTCTCTCAATACGACAAGGAATAAGTGTAATAGCTAGAATTAGCATTAGAAGGTATGAAAGGAGATTTAGCCTATTTATAATGAATTTAACAGATTCACTTATTACAGGTCCATGTTAAATTAGGTTTATATATTACCGTCTTTTTTATCGATCCACTAAAGGTGTCGTAAACTCATAACTCATTTGATCGCAATTTAATTAGAATTACTCATTAATCAATAAATTATATTATTCAGTCGTTTTATAAAAATTAAAACAAATCAATAATTAATATTAGTTCACATGAAAAATTCTAACATTCTCTCACTTGAGCAATATTAATTATGACGTTTTTATGTTTTACGAAAAAAATATTTTTGAAAACGACTCTCGAACTAAATACTTTAAACTCAAATGTGGCCACAAAATTTTAGAAAACATATAGTTTATTGATAAAATGACATTTTAAACATAATCATGTCCACATTAAATTATCAATATCGGATCATGACAGTAATATGTCATTTATTAACATAGTACCAATATATAGTCACAAATATTGACAACTTAACTGACCTATATTCCAATATGACAGTGTAGCAAGAAAATAACACTTACATGTGATCAATACACTATTTTCATTGTCAATCCTCCAAATATTTCTTTTTTGCACACGCTCAAACAAGCAAGAGAAACTCACAAGACTTAGCAATAAGTTTTTTGTTTCATTTTGAAAATACACACGATATATGTTTTAGTCTTTATTTCCAGAAACACAATTGGAAACTAATTAATAAAGTTTAAGATAATTACACTAATCTTAAGCACATCACGCATAATTCATAGCATGTTATATATATATATATATATATATATATTGAATATGCACATATGCATAACAAACAACCACAAAATATTTAACTCATATAAACAAATATATATTAATAAGCAATGCAACAAAATTATTTAATTTAGACATTCAATTACAAGTACAAAATTGTCACTAACCAAACACATCAAAAGACTCAACAACAACCATATCACTAACATATTTCTTGAAAATTATGAGTCTAAATCTTTTAGTTAGAGGATTAACTAACATCAAATCAGTACTAATGTACTCAATCTCAATGTCTCATTTCTTCACTAAATCTCTAACTGTAAGATATTTAATCTTCATATGTTTAGAACCACTTGAACTTTTATTTTTCTTAGAAAAGAACACAACAACATTATTATCACAATAGATTTGAAGTGACCTAGTAATAAAATAGACCATAAGCAACCTAGAAATAAAATCTTAAACTACATAGCTTGTGTACTAGCACCATAATAAGTAACAAACTCAGCTTCCATAGTAGAAGAAGCTTTAAGTATTTGTTTAAGACTCTTCCAAGAAACAACACCACCAATAAGCATAAAAATAAAACCCGAAGTGGACTTCATATCATCTTGACAACTTGCAAAATTAGAGTCTGAATATCCCACTACTTCAAGATCAACCACCCCCTATAAACCAACATATAATCATTCATCCTTTACAAGTATCTCATTATCTTTTTAGCAGATACTCAATAATTCCACACAGGATTAGAAAGATATCGACCAAGAACACTACCAATGTATGTAATATCTAGTCTTGTACACACTTGGGCATACATCAAGCTGCCAACAACACTAGCATAAAGAATATTATTCATGGTCTTTTTTTTTATATCACTTTAGAAAATTGCTCCTTACTAAATCTATCTCCTTTCACATAAGGAGTATCACCACCTTTGCAAGATTGCATATTGAATATACTGAGCAGATGATCAATATAGGCCCTTTAAGAAAGACCCAATATATGACGAGATCGATCTCAACAAATCCCAATACCCAAGACAAAAGATATCTCTCCAAGATCTTTCATGTCAAAAGTCCCAGAGAGTAACTGTTTAGTCTCACAAATCAACCTCATACCATTACTAGCTAGCAAAATATCATCAATATAGAAAACAAGAAATATAAATTTACTCCCACTATTCTTATGGTAAATGCATTGATCTATCTTGTTCTCTGTGAAATCAAGTGAAGTGACTACCTCATCAAATTTGAGATACCATTGACGAGAAACTTGTTTGAGACGATATATAAATTTCTTCAACTTACAAACTAAGTGTTCTTTACCACTTTCCTTAAAACTCTCCAGTTGCACCATGTAAACTTTCCCACCCAGATCACCATTTAAGAATGTCGTTTTCACATCCATTTGATGCAACTCTAAATCAAAATGAGCAACTGATGTCATAATTATTCTAAAAGAATCTTTAGAGGAAATAGGGGAAAAAGTCTCATTAAAATCAATACTTTCATGCTGTGTAAACCCCTTCACAACCAATTTGGCTTTAAATTCCTTAACCTTTCCTTTAGAATCCTTCTTAGTTTTGAATACCTATTTGCAACCTATGGTTTATGATTAGAAGGAAGTTCCACTAGTTCCCAAACTCTGTTATGATTCATTAATGTCATCTCATCTTTTATAGCATCAATCCACAAATCAAAATCAACACTATTACCAGCCTCATCATAAGATACATGATCAACAATGTGACCTATATGATAATCACCTTCCCCAAGATAAATCTCTTAATCATCTGGAATTGCTGACCTTCTCGCCTTAATAGACCTTCAACAGGTAATGCTTCAACTACAATAGGCTCTAGAGGATTCTCAATAGGAGGAGGAAGATCAACTGCACCCCTACCATCACCACCTATTTAAATAGGAACCCTTATAATCTTTTCATGAGATGAAGGTAAAGGAATGGTTGTAGTTTCACTTTGTACATCATGAATTGGTGGTTGAGAAATGTTTAGATCTACAACATCCATATCTAAGAACTTCGCAGTCATAGACTCTACAGTCATTGTGCCACGTATAGGATAATAGAACTTGTATCCTTTGGAATGGGCTAGATGCCCAATAAAGTAACAACGAGTAGTTCTAGGGTTAGTCTTTTTCTCATTTGGATTATACATTCTAACCTCAATAGGATAACCCCAAACACGAAAATGGTTCAAACTAGGTTTTCTACTGGTCCACAACTCAAAAGGTGTTTTAGATATGGATTTACTATGGACATAGTTTGAAATATAAATGGTAGTTTTAATAGCCTCCTCACCCCATAAGAATTTAGGTAAGTTAGACTTACTCATCATATTCCTCATCATAGCCTTCAAAGTACAATTGCGCCTTTCAGCAACACCATTTTGCTCAGGATTACCAGATATGGTATATTGAACAACTATTCTACACTCTTGCAAATATTTGGCAAACGATCCCATATGTTGCCCAATATCATCATATTTTTCATAATATTCACCCCACGGTTCAGACCTCACAATTTTAATGACTTTTCTTAATTGTTTTTTAACCTCAGTTTTGAAAATTTTGAACATCTAAAGGGCATCAGATTTCTCCTTTATCAAGTATAAATAGCCATAATGGGAAAAGTCATCAATGAAGGTAATAAAATATTTATTACCACAAATAGTAGGTGAATGAGGTCCACTAATGTCAGTGTGAATAATCTCTAGAAGATTTGAACTTCTATTAACACCTTTCTTTTTAATCTTAGTCAATTTACCCCTTATGCAGTCCACACAAATATCGAGATCATCAAAATCAAGAGAACAAAGAATGTCCTCTTTCACTAGTTTTTCAATTCTTTCTCTAAATATGTGACCTAAACGTTTGTGCCACAATGAAAAGAATTTTTCTCTAACTAAGGATTGTTTAGTCACAACATTGGCTTCACAAGTAAGTCCATAATTACTAGCATCATCCAAACACAATCTATATAAATTATCGAATAAAACACATTCACCAATTAATTTAGAGTCTAAAAACATATTAACTCTTCCTATACCAATAGCAAAATGGTATATGATATTATTTAAAACAGAAACAGAAATCAAGTTTCTCCTAAAAGATAGAACATAAAAGGTGTTCTTCAAAAAGTGAAAAAATCTAGACTCCAATATTAACTTAACTACTCCAACTTGCTCGACATCTAGCATCAAATTATTCCTAACTCTAAGCTTGGACTCCATTTCACTTGGCTTCTGCTTGCTTATGAACCCCTTCTTCTTCTTTTTTCTTTAGCCAAACTATGAAATTATGACAATCCTTTCTCTTATGACCTTTTTCATGACAAAAGAAACATTTCACTTTACTCTTGTGGATAATTCAAAAATCACCTACCTTCTTAGTCTGACTTCTACCATGCCATTTAAAATTCTGATTCTTCTTATGAGCATAATAATTAAGTTTAGACTTAACCTTATCCTTTTTAGGATCAGCCTTAGGTTGTGTCACTAACATGACAATCTCACCATTCTCTTTCTTAATTTTCTTTTTTCACAACATCACATTTGGTTATAAGGTCATTAATGGTCCAAGTAGTGTTTTGGGTGTTATAAGCAGTCTTGATTTAGCTAAATTCAGGTGGTAAAGTGTTTAGAGTTTGGTGAACTATGAATTCATCAGAAATCTAAAATTTAAGACCCCTAAGTTTGGTTTGAAGGTGAACCATATTTAGAATGTAATCCCTCACACTCCTACTATGGTTATATTTCATACTAGTTAACTAACTCATAAGGGTCTCAACGTCAATCTTATCATATATGAAGTACTTATCTTCTATAGCAACAAGAAAAACTTTAGCAGTAACATTAGTGGACAAGCTACTCCTAAGGTATTCATGAATAGTTTTCCTCATGGCCATAAGACTAAGACGATTAGGTCTCTCCCACTTAGTATGTAATTCCTTTACCTCAATATTGCTTTCACAGGTGGGTTTAGCAGGCTCATCCTCATAAAATGCATAATTTATTTCACTCATTCCCAAAACAAACTGAATGTCTTATTTCCACCTTTTAAAGTTGGTGGTAGTCAAGAGTTTAACAGTCGCAGTACTATTGTTGAGATTAAATGAGACTGTTTACGTCAAAACAAAAGCATGTATTATAATTGAGCTATGTACAAAATTAAAGTTATAATTTATATAATCTAGAAAATTTTGGCATTACTACATATTCTCATTTGGGCAAAACATGCACATATAATAGAATTTCTAGTTATAAAGCACACAATCGTAATTACACCAGTTTTCAAGAAATTTATCCCCTTTAGGTAGACAAACGCTCTAGACTAGTGCAACTATTAACACAAATAGTTTCGTTCCAACACTCACTCCCAAAATTAATGCATCTAATAATCCTTTTTGGGCAAGTTATTCCATACATTAATTCAAAATTATCTCTTCTCAAAAATTAAAAATAACTCTACGAATTTTAATGGATGTTCCATTTTGGTGGCAACACCCATATCAACCCATAAAATTATTTTTAATTAGAGATTAATAAAAGCCCAATTAAAATATATACATCAAACCTATATAGGGTACCAAACACAATATATCTTAATTTTAAATACATGATTATTATTTCATATATATACAAATCAAATATTATTTATTTATTTTATTACAAATATCATTAAATTATAAACTAATAATTAACTATATATAAACAACCATATATATATATTAATAATCATTGAAATAAAATAAAACATACCAAGATGAACATTAAAACCAATAATACAACCATCTTTATTGCCTCACAATGGCCTGCGTAACTGAGCCCGACAGACTAATACATGATTAATATTATCATTGCCCGAGAGACATACATGATTAATGGATGGTCTCAAACATTTTTCATGTGGGAATTGTTGATAACAGACTGAATAATTGCCCACATAAATAATATTTTTTTTAATTAATCCCTTTTTCAGATAAAACAAGAAAATAGACTCATAATTTAATTATCAATATAAAATATTTAGAGTTTTAAATTATGTACAATCTTAGACTCTGATACCATATATAAGATTTTATTTAGGATCTAGTATATGAATTTAGAACACCAATCAATAGTTAAGAGAAAACGAATATTGTACCTGTTTGTGCGTTAGATCCAAAATTATTTTGAGCCATAATTTCAACCATTGAAATTAAATACTGAAGAAAAAATAGATCAGAAGAATTAGAAATAAGAGCTAAATCTTTCTCTTCTTGACCTTCTTTCAAGACAACTACTAATGAGTGTAGCAGTTAGGGTTAGAGTTGGAAGAGAGTAAAGGGGATTTAACATATTTATTAATGAATTTAATATACATACATCACATGTTTATATTAAATTAAGTCTATACATAACCGTCTTTTATATTGGTCCACTAAAAATGTCATAAACTCATAATTTATTTGATCACAATTTAATTAAGTTTACCTATTAATCAATAACTTATATTATTCAGTTCGTTTTATAAAAAATTAAAACAAAACAATAATTAATATTAGGCTACATAAAAAATTCTAACACCTCTTTCACTGTATCTCTTTATCTTGTGTGTGGAAGGGTTGTCTGCGTTGATCAAAGGGGCTGAAACAGGTGGTCTGTTGCATGGGTGTAGAGTTGCACGTGGTGCCCCTTGTATTTCTCATCTTTTATTTGCTGAAAATAGTTTTTCCTTCTTCAGAGTCAGTCTGGTTTAGTGTCAAGTTATGCAAGAGATCCTGAATCAGCATGAGGAGGATTCGGGTCAAGCTATTAACTTAGGTAAGCCGGGCATCTTCTTTACTGCTAATGTTCCTACCTCTGTGCAGGCTAGTATTAAAGGACGCCTTAATGTATTTAATCCTCTTAATACTAGTAGATATTTGGGACTGCCCTCGCTTATTGGTAGGAATAAAAGATCTGTTTTTGCTTTTCTGTGGGACAGACTTTGGAATCGGTTATTTGGTTGGAAGGGGAAATTACTTTCCCAAGCAGGTAGAGAAGTTCTTATAAAGTCTGTGGCTCATGCTATTCCGACTTATTGTTTGAGCACTTTTTTACTTTCGGTGTCGTTGTGTGATGAGCTATAGAGGATGGAGAATTCTTTTTGGTGGGGTACGCAGGTGGAAGAGAGAAGGCGCATTCACTGGGCTACCTGGGATCGGTTGTGTATGAGAAAGGAGGAGGGTGGAATGGGTTTTCGCCATCTTTATTCTTTTAATCTGGCTATGCTTGGTAAACAAGCTTGGAACATTATCTCCAATCCCAATGCTCTTGTGTGCAAGATTATCAAAGCTAAATACCACGTGGAGATTTTACGGCAGCTAACTTGGGTTCGAGTCCAAGTTTTGTATGGTGGAGTATTTGGAGCGCCAAGTAAAGGGTAGTAGATGCGAATTAATGTTTGGAGAGATGCGTGGGCAGTTAGGGATGGGGATTTGAATATCGCTTTGCCTGTTAAGGAAGGTTTGGAGGAGTTGGTGGCTCGCGACCGATGGATTCCAGGTATGAAAGAATGGGATGCTAAGCTGTTGTTTGATATTTTTGACCTTGAAGATCCACAGGCTATTCTTCTTATGGTTCCCTCTTCGAGTGATAGTGGTGACTTGATTGTCCGGGATTTTGATAAGAAGGGGATCTATACTGTTAAATCTGGCTACCGTATTGACCTTGCTGATCAGATTTTGCGTAGCATCAATCAGACCTGTGTGGATTGGAGTAAGTTATGGAAACTAAACATTCCAAATCAAGTTAAAATTTTTATTTGGCGTTTGTCATAACTTTATTCCTACGCGTGAGGCTCTTTTCTTACGTAATGCGCCAGTGGATAATGTTTGTGCACTTTGTTCAAGCTACGGTGAGCACGGGTTTCATTTATTTGTTGACTGTGAGTTTGCTAGGATTTGTTGGAAGGCAGTGCGTTTTCACATTATAAATGTTCATTGTCCTTCCTTCGAGACTTGGTTTGCTGATATGCCGGATAATCACAGTGTTGGACTCCTTCTGCCGCTTGTCTCAAGTGCAATATTGATGCTTCTGTTTCTGATGTTTTGGGTACTACTGGGTTTGGGCAAGGTACGGGATGATAGGGGCCAAGTTGTAGCTTGCTTGATGAAGTCCACTCCAGATGTCTATTCAGCTAAGATGGCAGAAGTTCTTGGCCTTAAGGAAGTTCTTAGCTGGATTCATCGGTCACAGTTGTCCAGAGTTACGGTTGAGACAAATGCAAAATCTGTTACAGATGCTCTTCATAGTTCAACGAGAGACGTTTCTAAATTTGGTTGTTTAATAGAGTTGTAAAGTGTTGTTTTTACATGGTCATGTTGATTCGGTCAGGTTTATCAAAAGACAAGCCAATAAAGTAGCCAATGCCTTGGCAAAAGCTGCTAATTCTCGAGCTGGTCTTGTTATTTTGCACGATACTCCTTCCTTTATGAGGGGTCTTCAGCAGGGGTTAATTTGCAAATGAGGGTAAAAAAAAAAAAAAAAATAGAGAAATAGGGTGAAAAAATATTTATAAAAATAGAGTAAATAAAAAATTATTTTAAAAAAATTGTTCATCTGCTAATTAAATTGCCGGATGTTACTATGCAAATACAGTCTGTTAGTTGGAATTTTTTGTTATTCGTCTGTCAGTTTACAAGAATGATGAGAATAAGAGATTCTAGTAGCCAACAAATTCAATTTTCTCAGTGCATAAATTTTTTTATATTTCGTTCGTCAGTTTAAATGGTGAATGAACATTATGGACATAAGAATCTCTACTGCAAGTGAGATGAGTCTCATCTCTCTGCTAGATATGAGACTCATCTCTGTTTGCAGCAAAGACTTGCTATAAGAGATTATAAGAGATTCTCATGTGGGAATCTCTCACATTATTCCTGTCGGAAATGATATTCTTCCGTCAATTAAACTGATTGACAAACAACAAAAAATTTTAAAAAAATTCAAACTAATGAGTCGTTTGTGTATAGTAACGTCCGTCAGTTTAACTGGTGGATTATCGATATTGACCACCCTTATAACCTAAATAATTTTTTATTTACTCTAGTTTTATAAAAATGTTTTTTATTTATCCTATTTATCTAATTATTTTTTACACTCATTTACTAATTTGCCCCTTCTGCAGAATGATGTCCTTTATCTTTAGCAATGAAAGTTTCGATTAAAAAAAAGCACTTCTCTTACTACTTTTATTATTTAAGTTGATTATATTTTTTTGAAAGGTAAGATTAAGTGAGTTTAAATTGGATCAATTTCAAACTGCCTTTTTTTCTCATTTGAATAGATTTAGAGGGTCATTTTAGATTATGAGTGGCCAAATTAAGTCATTAATTAATATGTAAAAAAATTGATTTATTTTCAAATTTCAAATCGGGGTTAATATAATTTTGATTTTCTTAAATAAAAAAGATTATTTAAATTTTAAATAAATCTTAATTTTTTAAATAATTTAAATATGATCAAATTCAACTGTTATTAAAAATAAAAGAAAATAATAATATTTAAAGAATGATCATGATGCATGAAGGGTATGTGGCGAATTTTAATTCAAAAACTAGTATTAAGAGTGACAGACAAACTTTTTGAGAGGATTAATATTGTCTTCTATTACTTTTCTTTTAAATGTATAATCATTGATTTTGATTGATCGATATAAAAGTACAAACAAAATAAATTACTACAACACACTCATAATGATTATTTATTTATTTATTTATTTATACCACATTATAAATGCACCGAAATTATCATAATAGTCACCCAAAATTTAGTATAAATATTGTTTAAAAATACTAAAAAATAATATGCAAATTGTCAAATATATGTCATACAACATAAAAAAATAATTAGTTAATATATAAAATTAATTTAAATTTCAAATTCAGTTTTAAACGAGTATTTATCATTTATTAAATAATTATTAGTAATATAATATTTTTGATAATTGATAATATAATATATTTTTATTTTATCGTGTAGAAAATAAGTTAATAATTAAATAATTAATTTACTCAATTAATCAAAAATACTATAAAAAGTTTAACAATATAAAAAGTTTTTAATGTCAAAAAAATTTAGAAAGTTTAATAATATAGAATGTTTTCATGTAAAAATAATTTAAAAAATTTAATAATATAAGAAGTTTTTCATTTTATTCCTTTTTAGATTTTAATAATACTAATAATAATAAGTATTTAATTTCTTATATAATAAGAAAAAAATTATATTAAAAAATAGCCAATAAAAAAATGAAACTAAAATTTCATTATTAAATATAATATAATAATTTAATTATATTTTTATTTTTATTATTTTATTTACATAAAAAGGTTTAATTACATAACAATTTATTTACATAAAAAGGTTTAATTACATAACAACTTATTATGAAATAATAATTTTTTATAAATAATAATGAATTTTAAGTGTTATTATTAATATACCAAATTTATTATTTAATAAATAAATAAATTATTTAATAAAAATAAATATTAAATTTATTATTATAATTATAATCCACAATACATATATTCATGAATAATTACATTCTTAAATTAAAAATTAAATATATTATAAAATTATGAAACAAGGATTCAATAAATTTTTGGCTAATTTTTTGCATAACGCTAATGATGTAAGGTTTTTCTTAAAGGAAAACAACATAGTTCCTATTGTTATAAATAACAACATATGGAGTAGAGGTATGTATATGGTTGTTAAAATCACATTTTGACTCACATGATTTTATGATTTTACGAGTTAAAATCTTTTAAATGAGTCAATGTATATAAAATCGAAGTAAAATTGCATTTGAACTCTCCTAAATTTACTGAAATGATTTTTATAATTTTACGGTTTTATGATTTTTGGTCCCTTTACTATAATTTAGTATAAACTATTTTCGATTATGAGCTATTATTTAATACATTTCGTATAATATTTATTTGTATATTTTGTATTGTTAACTTAAACGTGTGGTAGACTTAAACTAATTTCTTTTTTATATTTTAATATTTTAATATGTGATATGAACTTGAATCTCTTTTATAAATAGGTTATCTTATATTTTTTTTTAATTTAGTTTTATGTGCATTAGATTTGTAAAATATCTTTTATATATATATATATATATATATATATATATATAAAATTAAATTTTAAATGATATTTTATTATGTTATAAAATCTTATGATTTTAAGATTTGATATTAGATAAACGTTTATGAATTTCTACCAATTTTAGGTTGAAAAAATGAGTTTGACAATTTTGAATAAATATTTGATTCAAATTAAACTAAATATATCAAATTAGATAAAATTTAAAATTATTTTTTTTTAAAAATAAATTAAATTGAAGTGAACTAATTTATAAATAAAATAAAATTGATTTGATTCAAATTGATTATAATTTGATTTGGTTTAAATGAATTTTTTCAAAAAAATTAATTTCAAAATATTTTTAATATAAATAATAGTTCTTATAATATATTTTTAAAGATTTTGGTGTAAAATATATTTTAATAGATTTTCATATATTTTAAATAAATTTAAATATTTAAGATAATCTTGATTTAATTTAATATAGATTTAATTTATATTGATTTGATTTTAAATAAATTCAATTTGATTCAATTGATTTTTTTATTAAAATCTAGGCTGACTGAAATCACTATTTTTTTAAAAAAACTAATTTAAATCAAACTTATATTTAAATCAAATTAAAAAATCAATTCTATTTGATTTAGTTCATTTTTTTATTTGAATTGTTTTATGTCTATGGAGGAGGCCGCAATTGTCTATATATCTTATGAAAACGTAATTTGCAATGGAAATTTTTTTTTGGCAATATTTGGTTTGAGAATTTTGTTGAAAGATTTTACAAAATGTACGAATTTAGATAAAATTTATCTTTTAACTATGAAAGAATAGATTATTTCAAAAAAAAAAAACTATGAAAAAAATAGATAAAGCTATAAATTTTTAAAATTTATAATTCATCAAAATCTACCAAAAATGATGAATTCTAAAAATCCTCCTAAGATGTGAGTTTTATCAAGTCTCTTGTTTTAACAAATAAAAATCTTTATTTAATTATTTATTTAAAATTATATTTAAATCTCATGAATTTTATATGTATAATAAATAAGTTATAATTTTAAAATATATAGAATAAAAAATCTATTAAAAATGAAGTATATTAATTTCATAAATCTTGATAAATTTATAAATTTTAAACCTCAATCCAATTGAGTTATGTAATTATATATCTTTATTTATATAAATAAAAAAATATAAATAGAGCTCACATATTCATAAATTCAACTATGTTGAACACAAAATTTTCGTAGAAATTAAACATACGAATATGATAATTATTTGTTGCTTTTTAAAATAATTCGAGCAACCACAAGCTCGAGTATAAAACTATATTTTAATTAGGAATATCATTTGTAAAGAGTTTCATAAAGACTGATTGGTTTATATATTGTCAACACTTTCCAATAAGTTTCAAAATTAGAACTTTTCACGAGAATATTTTTTTAAAAAAAACCTGTCGCAAAAAGTTTTTGGTTGAAAGAAAAAGCGTTTTTTCAAAGCATATTCTGTTGCCGTACAATGGACGGAAAGATAAAAAAACAAAAACGACAAACTGAAGAATACTGAAAAAAACGTAAAACGTAATGGGCCCCATTATAAGACAGAAAATGGAACAGTCACTTTATAACCACAAGTTTCGCCTTACTGTCAGATGAGAGAAAATCGAAACTGGAGTCAAAACTGAAAGGTACGCCACTCGTTTTGGACGTTTAAAGCCAATGCCTTGTATAAGACGTTAGAATTTTCGTCAAAAAAATTTTGATATTCTTCCTCATTTAAGAATTTTTAATATATCAATAAGAACTTTGTCCTTTTCTTTTGCAAAAAAATATTTTTGTATCAAAATGTTATAAAATTAAAATTAATATTTTTTTTTTCATATAATTAGCACATGAAATTAGAATTTTAAATTCTTGACTACTTATGTGAATTTGTAATGATTTAAATAATTAAGAGAGTTTGCTCATTTCAACTTTTTTAGTTTGTTTTATATTACTTTTTCATAATTTCATTTTTATGATTAGATTGTTCTCATTTCATTCATTATTATTATGAAACCATAAAAAATTTAAAAATTTAAAGTAATTAATAAAGAAAATGTTTTTTTGAAAGGAATAAAAAATTTGAAGTAATTAATAAAGAAAATGTTTTAGGATAAAGAATAGCTCTAATCTATAATCAGATGAATGAACTGCCAAATATTTCTGAACGCTTTAATAATTATAGTAAAAATATTTATAAAAATTAAAGATTTAATATTTATAGTAAAATAATAAGGTTATTTATCATAAGAATAATATTTTATTTTTTTGTTCTCAATATTTTAATTTTTGATATCCACTAAAATATATTTTTTTAAACTATCAGAAGATAGAAAAAATTAAACTAATAAAACCTTGGCAGATTCCTAATTCTTTTATGAACAGCATAGTTAAGACATAAAACTCTATAAAAAAATTCAGACGTTCTCAGCAGCACTAACTAAAAGCCTTCCCTTGGTAAAGAGGCTGCTTTTCCATCTGTCTCACTCTTTCAACAACAGACCAACTTTTTTTTTTTTTTTTTTCTTTATTGAATTTTTTTAACTACCACCCTGACAAAGTTTACCAATAGTAGCCTTGCAACCCAATTTATTAATTTTTCAGTAAATTTATCACTTTTTTTATTATTTTTTGTCTTTTTATTAATTATCAAAAAAATAAATTAAAATTTTGATCTATTATTCGACATAACTTTAGGTTATATGTAATTTATTTCGTTTTTTATTTTATTGTGTCAATTTGTTTTTTTATTTTTGTCTTAATAAATTTGATATTTATATATCTACTTTAGTTCTTTTTTTTTTTTTATTATATGAACATCCCTTCACGAGAGTTTTATTTTCTCACTATGAAAATATAGGTAAAATTTTATGTAAAATCTTTTGTTTATTTCTATTTAAGAGTTTATAGTTATTTAATGTGCAGCTTGTTAGGATTTTTCCTTCGATTAAATTCATTTAAAAGATTTAAAGTCAATATATAATCAAAAAAATAATCAAGTGAAATATGTTTTATGGCCTAATTATAAATTATAAAATTTTATTAATATGATTGAAGATTCTCAAAAAAAATTACTATAATAAGTTTTTTTTTAATTTCTTAATTATATTAAATTTTATATTAAATCATGTTGTACTGATTTTATTATATGAATGGAAATTTTTTTTACTTTAAAAAAAATAAAAAATTCAGAATAGATATATAGAAGTCAACAATTGTGAATCTCAATTTACACGTTGAATAAAATTTGAGAAATATCCTTTTCAACTAAAATAACTTATCCTTAAATAAAATAATTCAAATTTATTTAAGATTGATGGGATGATTCAAGTCATAATCATTAAAATTTATTTCATGAAAGTCATTTCATTTGAAAATGAAATAAAATTTATTTCATAAAAGTTGTTTGTAGCAAATTTTTAAGTAAAATCATAATTTAGTCATTTAATTTTTAAATGTTATTTCACAAAAGTCAGCTATTAAGTTTTTGATTTTTTTTTGAAATCTAAAATTATATTTCATTTGAATTCTTAGTATATTTTAGATTTAGATTTATATATGTCATTTTCATATTATTACATTTTATTTTAAGTGATTTTGTTCAAATTTTATCTAAAAAAGTCATATAATTAATTTTTAGTGTCTTTTTATACCTTTTAAAACTAAGTAAAATCATTTAAAATAAAATGTGAATGTTTTAAAATAATATTTAAAATTTTTAAAAAAACTTAAATGAAGTGCCAATTTTAAATCTTAAACATTTAAAATTTTATTATATGATTTTTATGAAATAAATTTTAAATTAAATAATTATAAAATAAAAAAATAAATAATTTTAGTAAAAATAAATAAAAAAATATGTTACATTTAACTTGGTACTCGATTAATGCTAAAGCTTAGAAACAAAATTTCTGAGTTGGAATTGTAATGTGTAATTAGAGGGCAATGTTCTTAGCTTCAAATCAAATCAGTAAGATTATAAATTAGACAGTAACATAACTTTGTTAAAAATAAATAAAATTGATTCATTAAAAAATAATTAATAGAAAAAATTGAGTAAATAAAAAGATTAAAATTGAAAATGGAATCCAATCATTTAAATTTAAGATTATGCAATTTAAGAAAAATTCGAAATTTTTTAAAATAATATTTTTTATTTAAAATTTAAATATTAAATATTTTATTATTATTATATTAAACTAAGTCTCTATTTTTAAATATTATAAAATACTGTTTATATATTATCTTTTAAAATATTTATTAAATTAGACTGATTAAATTAATTAAACTAATTAATGACTGCTTGATTGCATATTTATTAAAATATATTTATTAAAATATGTTACTGATTGTTGTTCCTATTTTTTTATTATTAGTTGCTGATAATTGATCACTAACTGGTTGCTCTTTGATAAAATTATGATTGTTGATTGTGATTTGTAAATATAATTATTAATATAAACACAAATTTTCAAAAATTAAACAAATATATTTCATATTTTAGATTTTTAAAATATATAATATATAATAATCTATTAAGTATTTTTTAAAAAAATTATAAATTAAACTTTTTAATAATATTTATATTAAATATTTATCACGAATATGATAATAATTTCATTTAAAAATTAAATAATATGGTAGCTATAAATAATGGTAATAAAAATTAAATAATTAATAAATAAATAATTTATTATCAAATAAAAATAATATTAAATAAGCATTACATTTAAATTAATTTAAAAGTTAATCATATTTTTATTTTTTATAAAATAAATATTATTTATAAAAAGTAACACAAAAGATATCGTTGAAATTGGAAAGGTTAGATAGCCATCAACTTAGCAATTTTATTTTAAAATCAACCACTCTGCACCATTTACAAAAAGGAAAAGGAAAACAAATGGCATTTAGATTAAAAAACCGATCAGGTGATGGATTCAATCACGGGTCGGTTTTAAAATATTGGTTAGAGGAGAAAACAAATTTTTTATTGGTTTCTTCTTTACTACATTCAGTCTCTGTTCTCTTCTTCTGCTCTTCTATATATAGCACTACTTCTTGCGCTTCTCTTTTCATCTCAGCCTTTCTCTCCACTATCAAATCTCACTTGTTTCTAGATTCAGGTATTCCATTATCTTCATCTGGGTACCTCAAAAAATTATTGCTTTTACTCTCTGCTGCCATAAATATATAGATAATAGATACTAAACTCTGTTTCATCTGTTCTTAGTCATTGGCATTATCAACCTGAATTTTTTTCCGCTATCTACACGTGGCTTTTGGATATGCCTCGATTTATAGACCCAATTTTAGTGGGTCGTGATCAGATTTTATATTTCTTGTTATCACGTTAACCAATTCCGTGATATTTGCTTTCTCCTTTTGTGGATTCAATTTTAATCGTTTTCATTTTTCGTGCGTGAATTGCATAGAAAGTAAGGTGAACAATGCAACCAAGGAATCTAGAGAAGTTGGCATCGATTGATGCGCAACTTAGGCTTTTGGTTCCTGGGAAAGTGAGTGAAGATGACAAATTGGTGGAGTATGATGCTTTACTCTTGGATCGGTTTCTTGATATTCTTCAAGATTTGCATGGAGAGGTTCTCAAGGAAACGGTAAAATCCATGAGTCTGATATTTTCCTTTTTCCTTAATCTGGTTTTGATAACTAAAAGAATAAATAGGTTTGCTGATTTAGTTATGTAGTTTTGCAGTAGATGATTAGACTGGAAAGTTCTAATGTTAAAGACTGGAATTTTTATTTTTATTTTTTTATCTTTTTTTTTTTTTGTGTTTGTGTGAATTGGAGATTCTTTCAGTATGATTTGACTTTGTGTTATTTATTTATTTATTTTTGTAATGGGAACTCATTATCAGTGGATTAAGTGAGAGCTAGATCAGAATTTTGTTTCCGGGAGATCCTAAAAGCCATCATAATTCAAAAGATTTAAGGATGTACAACTTTGATTGATCACTTTCGAGTGAGGATGTTTCTTTTACATGAGTTCTCAATTTGATATCTCTTTCCATTTTAGTTGGTTTGGGTTGAAGACTTGTTTAATTTGGGATTCCTGTTTAAATGCATTAGCGTTGATAATGGAGAGATTGAGAGCTGCAGTAATAGTGATCTTACAGTGTACTGCTTATCATTTGTGAATTATGATGTCGATATATATGTACATGAATTTCTGGTTCTCATGCAAGCTGTTTGTGTAATGAATATCTTCAAATTTGACCTTACCCAATTAGGTGCAAGAATGCTATGAGCTTTCTGCTGAGTATGAAGGTAAACATGATTGCCGGAAGCTTGAGGAGCTTGGAAATGTCTTGACCAGTTTGGATCCTGGGGACTCCATTGTTGTTGCCAAGTCTTTCTCCCATATGCTTAACTTGGCAAACTTAGCAGAGGAGGTTCAAATTGCATATCGTCGAAGGAACAAATTAAAGAAAGGAGATTTTGCTGATGAGAACAATGCAACCACAGAATCAGACATTGAAGAAACTCTCAGGAGACTTGTTGTCGATCTGAAAAAGTCTCCTGAAGAAGTTTTTGCTGCACTGAAAAATCAGACTGTAGATCTTGTCCTGACTGCCCATCCTACTCAATCTGTCCGTCGATCTTTGCTTCAAAAGCATGCAAGGTGTGTTCTGTAATTCCTATGGTTTCATTGTGAGATTTTTAGTGCCTTATCTCCTTTTCAAGGTTTTGATTAAAGCTTATCATAATGAAATATGGTTTTACCTTTTTTCATGAGAATATTCTTGGTTATCAGTAAATAGCATATAACAGTATCTAGGCATCCATAATATCTTATTTTGCTTGTTCTCATCATTTAGGATACGAAATTGTTTGGCCCAGTTGTATGCCAAAGACATTACTCCAGATGATAAGCAGGAGCTTGATGAAGCTTTACAGCGAGAGGTGAATATTGCCTTCAAATTTCTTTCTATACTTTGCATCAAACTTTTTGTTTTACTTATCTATGGGTACATGCATATTTAAAACTTGCTTGAACCAATATGGTGATTTTGTTTGCTCATTTTCCATCTTTTCTATTCATATAGATTCAAGCTGCATTTCGTACAGATGAAATTCGAAGAACCCCTCCAACTCCCCAAGATGAGATGAGGGCAGGAATGAGCTACTTCCATGAGACAATCTGGAAGGGTGTCCCAAAGTTCTTGCGCCGTATTGATACGGCCTTGAAGAACATAGGAATCGATGAGAGAGTTCCTTACAATGCTCCTCTTATTCAATTTTCTTCTTGGATGGGTGGTGATCGTGATGGTATGGTCTTTCTTTGCTGGTGTAAAAACATTTTCGTTTTTAGTTTTTTTTCTTGTTTTATTTTCTTTTTCTATGCATAATTTTTACAGTTAAATGTCTATGTCTCTTTGCTTATCATTTGATTGGTATGAGATGCAGGGAATCCAAGGGTTACTCCTGAGGTCACAAGGGATGTTTGTTTGTTGGCTAGAATGATGGCAGCTAACCTATACTATTCCCAAATTGAGGATCTCATGTTTGAGGTACTTAATTTCTATTTAGCTAACTTTTCCTCAGGATTTTCATCATTTACGTGCTGCCTTTTTGTCAATCTCACCTTATGCATATTTTTATTATGATTTTAAGGCTATATTGTCCATGTTTTTCCGTGGCAGTTGTCCATGTGGCGTTGCAGTGATGAGCTTCGTGTTCGTGCGGATGAACTCCACAGATCCTCAAAGAGAGATGCAAAACACTATATAGGTAAATTTGGAATCAGGCAGTTCTTGTTCTGCTATTAAGCATTCGTTTCTTTAGGGAATTGTTTTTCAAAATGGTTTTTAAATATATAGGAAGAAATTTTTTTTATTATGTGGCTATATTTGTATCAATCACTTTATTTGTGGTGCAGAGTTTTGGAAACAAGTTCCTCCAAGTGAACCCTATCGTGTGATTCTTGGTGACCTGAGGGATAAGCTGTACCAGACACGTGAGCGGTCTCGTCAATTATTGTCACATGGGATCTCAGACATCCCGGAGGAGGGAACATTCACTAACATTGAGCAGGTATTGGTTTTTGGCTTTGATGTATACTTTTGCAATTTTATATGATAGTTCTTTGGCCATGTTTACATTTAAGGAAGTCAACAAATAGATTTTTCCTGAGTTCAACATGCCCTGCTATTTGGACAATTCAAGTTGAAGTAGTGAAACCTTTTCTTTGACCATTCTGCTTGTTTATGGGTCATGTAAAGACCATGAGATCTTTATCCCGCTGACAGTCTTTCTTTTAAGAAATATCTAAAATCTTGTTGCTGAGTTCCCAGCTAGAATTATTTAACTCTTTGCAGGCATGACCATTAAGAGGCGATGAGACTTATTTTGTTGCGAGATCATGCTAGAATGCAGCGCTGAGACACATCAAGAATCATAGAACTGCTTGTTGCTATGTTACTCTCGATATGACTGATTTGGGTTTCAATTTCATGCAGTTCTTGGAGCCTCTTGAGCTGTGTTATAGATCACTCTGCTCTTGTGGTGACCGGCCAATTGCTGATGGAAGCCTCCTTGACTTCTTGCGGCAAGTTTCTACCTTTGGACTTTCACTTGTTAGGCTTGACATTAGGCAAGAATCAGACCGTCACACTGATGTTATGGATGCTATTACCAAGCACTTGGAAATTGGTTCCTATCGGGAGTGGCCCGAAGAATGCCGACAGCAGTGGCTTTTGTCTGAACTAAGGGGCAAGCGCCCACTTTTTGGTCCTGATCTTCCAAAAACTGAGGAAATTGCTGATGTGTTGGACACTTTTCATGTCGTAGCAGAACTCCCTGCAGACAGCTTTGGAGCGTACATCATCTCTATGGCAACTGCTCCATCAGATGTACTTGCTGTTGAGCTCCTGCAACGTGAATGCCATGTGAAGCAGCCATTAAGAGTGGTTCCGCTGTTTGAGAAGCTTGCAGATCTGGAGGCTGCTCCTGCTGCTTTGGCTAGGCTTTTCTCAATAGATTGGTACAGAGACCGCATCAATGGAAAACAAGAAGTCATGATTGGTTACTCAGATTCTGGTAAAGATGCTGGTCGACTCTCTGCAGCCTGGCAGTTATATAAGGCTCAAGAGGACCTTATAAAGGTGGCTAAGCAATTCGGTGTGAAGCTCACAATGTTCCATGGTCGTGGAGGTACCGTTGGAAGAGGAGGGGGTCCCACTCATCTTGCTATATTATCCCAGCCACCAGATACAATTCATGGGTCACTCCGAGTCACTGTTCAAGGTGAAGTTATTGAGCAATCCTTTGGAGAGGAACACTTGTGCTTTAGAACACTTCAGCGTTTCACAGCTGCAACTTTGGAGCATGGCATGCATCCGCCAATATCTCCAAAACCAGAATGGCGTAAGCTGATGGATGAAATGGCCGTTATTGCTACAGAGGAGTACCGATCTATTGTCTTCAAAGAACCACGATTTGTTGAATATTTCCGCCTTGTAAGTAGAACATGCTTCCAATTGTTTTCCTGGTGCTATTTCAAGTTATCACACAAATTAGCAAATAATGTTA
>CATIWR010095674.1:0-52452 GCA_949677035.1 Omphalea diandra | reverse complement strand
AAAAGAAAATTAAGCTTGTTGTTGTTGAGTTTGTAGATTATGCTCTTGTTTGGTGGGACCAATTAAAATATACTAGAAAAAGATGTGGGGATGAACCTATTTGTACTTGGGAAGAAATGAAAAGAATTATGAGAAAAAGATTTGTACCTAGCCATTACTATAGGGATTTGCACAATAAATTGCAAAGGCTTGTACAAGGTGCTAAAAGTGTGGAAGAATACTACCAAGAGCTTGAAGTGACATCAATTAGGGCTGGGATTCAAGAATCCATGGAGCAAACAATGGCAAGGTTTCTTGGTGGGCTTAACAAAGACATTGCGGATCAAGTGGAGATGTACCCTTACAATGACTTGGAGGATTTGTACCATTTGGCCATCAAAATGGAAAAACAATAAAGGGGTAAGCCTTTTAGGCCCAATTTCTCTTCTTCTTTTAGTACCAACAAGTTTAAAGTTGGTGATAAGCCTCTTAGTAAATCTAAGGTGAAAATACCCAAGAAAAAAGTAAGGAAGCCTAATTATCCTACTAAGGTCAAACTAACAACATCCAACAAGACTAGCTCCATAAAGTGTTTCAAGTGCCATGGGTGAGGACACATGGCCCGTCAATGCCTAAACAAACGAACCAGGGTACTTAAAGATGGCGAAATTATAAGTGAGGATGAAGATGATGGAGTAGAAACTGACCCTGAAATGCCTCCATTAGAAGATGCTAGTGATGTGGACTATTTTGATGACCCCGATGAGGTAACAAGTAAAGAACTTTTTGTAACTAAATGCTCTTTAAATGCCCATGTTAAAAATGATCAAGAGCAAAGGGAAAACATTTTTCATGCTAGGTTTAGGATTAATGGCCACTTATGTCATGTTATAATTGATAGGGGTAGTTGCACTAATGCAGCTAACACTTATCTAGTGAAAAAAATGGGATTGCTAACCTTGAAACATCCTGGACCTTACCACTTGCAATGGTTAAATGAGAATGGGGAAATTAAGGTAACCAAACAAGCTAGGATTGCATTTACAATGGGCAAATATAAAGATGAGGTTTTATGTGATGTTATAACTATGTAAGCCAGTCACATGCTTTTGGGGTAACCATGGCAGTTTGATAAGAAGGTGAAACATGATGGGTTTACTACTGTATATGAGTTTGATTTTGGGGGCAAACACATTGTACTATCTTCTTTAACTCATTCTCAAATATATGAAGATCAAAAAATCTTAAGAGAGAGAGAAAGCATGCATAAACAAGAAAAAGAAAAATTAACACGACAAAATGAGACTAGTGAGAAAACCAAAGAGAGGAGCGAGGTGAGAGTGGTAAAAGGAGAGCAAAGAGAGAATGCCCAAAAAAGAGGAGAGGGGCATGCAAAAGGAGAGGGTGTGAAAAAAAGCTTTTATGCAAAAGAGAGAGAAGTGAGAAAAGTCTATCTAGCCCAAACACCCATGTTTTTTTATGTTGTACAAAGAAGCTTACTTTTCTGCTAACGACTTAACCATTTCTTTGCCTAGTGTGTTTGTTTCTCTTTTACAGGATTATGATGACTTATTTCCCAAAGAGATGCCTAAAGGATTGCCACCTTTGAAAGGGATAGAACATCAAATCAACTTCATTCTGGGCTCTCAAATTCTAAATAGGCTAACCTATAGGAGCAATCCCGAGGAGATGAAGGAACTTCAACGACAAATTGATGAGCTAATAGAGAAAGATTTGATAAGGGAAAGTATGAGTGCTTGTGTTGTTTCTATTTTACTTGTACCAAAAAATGATGGAACTTGAAGGATGTCTGTTTATCGTAGGGCTATAAATAAGATAACGATCAAGTATAAACATCCTATTCTTAGGTTTGATGATATGCTTGATGAATTGCATAGAGCTAAAATGTTTTCCAAAATTGATCTTAAAAGTGGATATCATCAAATTAGGATGAGGGAGGGAGATGAGTGAAAAACTGCTTTCAAAACAAAATATGGTTTACATGAGTAGTTGGTTATACCTTTTGGTTTGACTAATGCACCTAACACTTTCATGAGATTAATGAACCATGTTTTGCGAGCTTTTCTTGGTATCTTTAGAAGATCATGTTAAACATGTAAAGTTAGTTTTTGATGTTTTGAGAAAGGAAAAGTTATTTGCTAACCTTAAGAAGTGTTCTTTTTGTACAAACAAAGTTATGTTCTTAGGTTTTGTAGTAGGTGAGCAAAGGATCGAGGTAGATGAAGATAAGGTCAAGGCTATCAAGGATTGGCCTCCACCAAAGAATGTAGGAGATGTGCATTCTTTCCATGATTTGGTGAGTTTTTATAGACGATTTGTCAAGGATTTTAGCACTATAGCCGCACCACTAACTGAAGTGATTAAGAATAATGTTGGCTTCAAATGGGAAGACGCACAAGAAAATTCTTTTTCTTTACTCAAATCTAAATTAACTAGTACACCTTTATTATTTTTGTCTAATTTTTCTAATACCTTCGAAATTGAATGTGATGTTTCAGGTATAGGAATTTGAGCTATGCTTATGCAAGAAGGAAAACCTATTGCCTATTTTAGTGAAAAACTTAATGGTGCATCCTTGAACTGCCCAACTTATAATAAGGAGATGTACGCTTTGGTAATAGCATTGCAAACATGGTGGCACTAGCTATTGCCTAAAGAATTTGTTGTCCATACTGACCATGAAAGCTTGAAGTACCTAAAGGGGCAACAAAAGCTCAACAAAAAACATGCCAAATGGAGTGAGTTTATAGAGTCTTTTCTATATGTCATAAGGTACAAACAAGGTAAGGACAATATTGTGGCTGATGTTTTATCCCAAAGGTATGTGCTTCTTTCTACTTTGAATGCAAAGTTATTGGGATTTGAATACATCAAAGAGTTGTATGAACAAGACCATGACTTTAGTTGATTCTATGTTGCTTGTGAAAATGTTACTCATGAACGGTATTTTAGGTAAGATGGGTTCTTATTCAGGAATAACAAGTTATGTGTGCCTAATTGTTCCTTGCATGAATTACTTGTAAGGGAAGCATATGGAGGGGGATTGATGGGACATTTTGGAATATAAAAGACTTTAGATATTTTGCATGAACATTTTTATTGGCCAAATATGCAATTAGATGTTCAAAAGATTTGTGATAAATGCATTGCATGTAAACGGGCTCAGTCTAAATCTAAACCATATGGATTATACATGGCTTTACCTATTCTTGATATTTCAATGGACTTTGTTTTGGGTTTGCCTTGGTCTAAGAAACGTAATGATTCCATTTTTGTTGTGGTTGATAGATTTTCTAAAATGACACACTTCATTCCATGTCATAAAATCGATGATGCCATTAATGTTGCAAACTTGTTTTCAAAGAAATTGTGAGATTACATGATATGCCTAAAACTATTGTTAGTGATAGGGATACAAGATTTTTGAGTTTCTTTTGAAAAACTTTATGGGGAAAGTTAGGAACTAAGTTGTTGTTTTCTACTACTTGTCACCCCCAAACCAATAAACAAACTGAAGTTGTGAATCGAACTCTAGGATAATTATTGCGAGTGATGATTAAAAAGAACTTGAAAACTTGAGAAGAATGTTGCCACATATTAAATTTGCTTATAATCATAGTGTGCATTCATCTACTCATTATTGTCCTTTTAAAATCATTTATGGATTTATTCCTTTGAGTCTTTTGGACTTACTTCCTTTGCCTTTGAATATGAGATTAAATGGGGGTGGGAAAAAGAAGGCAGAATTTGTTAAGTCTTTACATGAGAAGGTTCACATCAATATTAAAAAAAAGAATGAACAAGTTGCTAAACATGTTAATAAAGGGCGTATAAAACTTATGTTTGAACCTGGACATTGGGTTTGGGTACATTTTAGGAAAGAAAGATTTCTTAATCTTAGAAAGAGCAAATTTAACCCTAGAGGCGATGGACCTTTTCAAGTATTGGAAAAGGTTAATGATAATGCATATAAGATTGACTTGCCTAGTGCTTACAATATTAGTGTTACTTTCAATGTTGCTAATTTATCTCCTTTTGACTTAGATGAAGGTATTGATTCCAGGACAAATTCTCATGAGGAAGGAGGGAATGATGCAAATATCCAAGGTCAGTCTAAAGATCCACTTCAACTTCATGGCCCAATCACAAGGGGAAGGCTCAAAAGATTTAAAGAAGCAATTGGGTTATTCATACAACAAGGAATAACCATTGGGCTAACTTAAGAAAAATAAAAGAAGCAAGAAGCCCAACTGTTGGAGATGACAATATGGACTCCTCAAAGGAAGCATTTAACTTTGATCCATTAGAGCCCAACATGTGGAAAGGCCCATGACCCAAGTATGAGGAAACTTCTTCATTAGCTAAATTTCTCTCTTAAACTAATTAGAAACTTTGTATTTACTTATATAAGAAACTTCTTTTATAATTAGAAAGTTATCTAATATATCTTTTAGTTATTTCCTATTTAGCTTAGGAGTATCTTTTTTCCTAAATAGATTAGACAAATTTCAAAGACTATTTAGGAGGTAATTGTTAAGGTTTCTAGAAGTTTTGTAAAGGCTATAAATAACCCTTCTTATTCAGCCAAATCAATGAAAATTGAAGAATATTTCTTTTAGCAAATTGCTTATGAGAGTTAATTCTCTTCTTGAGTTCTTAATAGGACTTGGTGAGATTGTTAAGTGAGTTCTTAATAATTTCACAAACTCATTTAATCTAGGTCTTAAATTACTTAGTTAATTTAAGGTTGAGATTAATACCTCTTGAATCTTTACAATTCAGGTTGCTAGAAATAAGTTTTCTAGAGGTCTAATTAGGATTTGAGAGTTTATCTTGTTTTGATCTTTGAATTAAAGCTTGAGACTTGTGTTACATATGAATCAGGATCTAAAAATCAACCTCGTTCGTATCACATATGAACAAGAACAAAATGTTCATGATAAAAAAAAAAGAAAAATATAAGGGTGATATGTAAACATCATAAAAGGTGTATGTTCTATATGAATTAATATTTGATGAGTAAGTTTCTCAATTTGTACTTGTATACTAATATTTATGTACCAATGTACTTTGTAGTTTAATATTTCTTTTCCTTACTTATTAATCATCTATGTAATTATTTTAGAGTGATTGAAGAATTTGAGTTTGCGCCAAATGATATAAATACTAGAAATAGGCCAACCAGAAAATTCAAGAAGCGACCATTATGTCTCAAATCTCCATTCTGGACTACTCATAGTGTCAAGTTAACAGGTGTTTCTATAAAAGAAAAAGTGATCTCTGAATATGCTTTCATGACTCCAACTAACCAACACCCAAAAGCGAGAAACTAATATGTTACTGTTTTAATAAATATATATTGTAAACAAACTATATATTTTGCACTCATAAATGTTTCCTATTTTGTAGAGAAATGTTATTCATATTTAGGGGTCTTTGAGCTACTCGTGATGAAACGCAAGCCTTACAGTCAGTTAAGAAGTTTTTAATCAAATAATAGAGATTTGCACAGTAAGGATGAATCTCGTAGACTTGAGACATGGGGTCGGTCTACAAAATGAGTTTTTTTCCTCACCAAGACCATACGTAAGAACTTCTATTTTAAAAAATTTCACTATCATTATTAATTATACTAACATCAACATTTTTTTTTCAGATTTTAATTGACCCAAATATGCTTTTTTCTAAAAATCTGAATAAGAAAGATGTGCAAGACAATTTCAATAATGCTTTAGATAATGAGCTAGACTATGTCTCTAACTTGGATATTTTAAATGTTGACCTTATAAGTACTTGATGTATTTGTCGTAAAAAATAAATATATAACTTTTTACTTATAAATATATACTAGCAATAAATTTTTAAGATAATGTCTAATCTAGGTATTTTTTTTATTATTATGCTCTAAAGCCATCACTATTATCTTATATGCCTGAATTTAAAAAATTATTGCATTGAGATAATAGATGATAGACCACTCATATAAGATGTAACTTAAGCATAAGTACTACAAAACTCTAAAGCAAATTGTAAGTTGTAGCACTTACATTTCATTAATTTTAAACAAATATTGATTGATTTACAAAATCTATGGACATCTTGTACATTATTTTTCACCATTATGTATATTGCTTTTGAACCACATATATATTGGTGTTCAAACCATGACCAAATGTACATAATGCTCAATAGCAATGTACATATAGTTCAAAAAATTTATCTTCATCGTTCTATTGTTCATGTTACAGGTTGAAGCATTTGCAAAATATATGACAACAAAAAAGATTAAAAAAGACACAAATCCAAGAAAGTTCAAGGAACAATTGCCTGATATGCCATGGAAATAAAAAAAAAATTACATAGATTTTCGCATTTTTTGCAAGAGACCTATGGAGACATACCTAGGAGAATGTCATAGCTGAGAATCAAAATTGGTAAAGAATGATGTAAGTTATCAACGATTTTTTTATTTACTTAATTATTAATGTCTTTTTTGCATTATATACTTACAATTTAAAATTAATTTTTATTTTTTGTATTCATGATGTTTGCATAAACACATTGAAGACAAAATATTGCTCCACCATTTTGCTTTCAAAACTCAATGAATATAAAGATACAGTTACAAAAGGTAGCAAAATAAATATTTTTCAGTCAAAGAAAAAAAAATAAACATTGTCTTTTTTATATTAAGTACATTCTCAAAACTAAGGACACATCTCTTCTTATGATCAGTGCATTTGATGTTGATTTCAAAATGTTTTGTATATCTTTTGATGTTGATAACCTTTATTATAGATTTTTTATATTTAGAATATGTGAATATATCTTTTAAATTTCACTATACATGCATTTCAATATACTTACAATTTAATATTAATGTACATATAGTTAATCCCTAATGTACAAACAGTCAAAAAATGAACTTGCATAGTTAAAGGACTAATACACATTGCTTGATATGTACATTTAATCACTAATGTATGTAGTTTAATACACATAGTTAAAGGACTCATATCCATTTAGTTAATGGCTAACATATATACACTTAATGACTAATGTATATACAGTTAATGGTTAATATATATACCATTTAAAACTCATGTACATTTCAATATTAATGTACATATAATACAGAACCAAAAAAAAAAAAGTATTTGCTGGTTCAAAGTTTTTTATTTAATACAAATGAATCAAATATTGTAAATTACAACAAATAATCTTTAGATGTTTTTATTAAGCAACTTTAGGTACAACACTAAAATGTACCTTCATTTATAACCCAATGTACATTTAATTCACCATCAAAGTACCTGCACTGCAATATTAATATATCTTACACTTCAATTTCATTAAAAAAAAAAAAAAAACTAAACTATCTAATAAAACACATATTGAAAACAAATCATTTATTTTATTAACTTTCTGATGTATTTGAATTTACATAATTTATAATTGCAAGATAGTTTCAGAACTTAAGTGCACAAGATATTTATTTCTAATAACTTATGAAAAAGCTTCCTGCAAAAATTAATTTATACACATATTTTTTCATTATCCATCTATAGAAAACTTATATTTATACACACACACACACACACACATATCTATGTGTGTGTATAGAGAGAGAGAGAGGTGATATTTCAATAGTTACTGTAATTTTTACTCATTCATGGTTACTGCACTTTCAGTTTTTAGATTAAAAATGTGATAGTTCTAATTATTCTAGCATGCAATGAATGCTTACACTGAAAAATATATGCATTTATTATTCAGTTATAAAAATAGCAATCATCCATGAAGACGTAACCATTGAAAATTTTTCTATATATATATATATATAAACATTAAGCTTTATTATAATACAAAAAACAATACCTCAATTGAACTTTGCACTACTGTTTTTATTTGCAATGAAGCCCTTTCAGCATTTTTCCACCACCGCTTAGTTTGATTGCACCTTCTTTCAATTATACTCTTGGTCCTCATGTTGCGCTAACCCTTTGCGCGACTACCAGGAGTATTTTATATCTTGTTATTCAAATTTGTCTAAGTTTCATCAACTTATTCAAAACAAATAAAACTAACCTCTTTCACAATGTTGTTTTTTGCATTTTCAAAAGCATCCTCACAAACTTGTCGAGCTCTATTATAGTATTCACTTAATGAAATCAATTTATGAAACTTCCTTATTATTTCTAATCTCAAAAATGAAGGAGTTGTGCCAAAATCATTTGATGGCATTATTAGCATAACTATATTCCTGCTTTTCAGTAATTTTTTTGTCCATCTCTTAATTATACAAATTTCTAGTATTATGTTAACACAAGGCACATTCGTTATACGTAATGAATGGCAATAAAGAATCCCAACTTCAGAAAACAACTTGCATGTACAACAAATAGTTAACTCTTGTTTATTAAAGAGTACCTCATGTCGAAACACATCCACATTTAACCGCCACGCATGATACTTAATCTCATTCCCATTAAACATCACACACTATTGATGACATGTAACACCATTCATAAATTGCTCCTTAAATAAAAATTAAATTTCTATTGTATATAGCATGCAAAAGCAATTTAACATTATTCAAAGCCATTGTTGGTTTACCTTGCATGCATTGTAAATCCTTTGCATTTTCCTTACTCCTCCATTTTGAAACTACATCATTAAATGACCTATAAAGTTCACATAAACCATAGTTTTAAAAAGTTTCTAGACACTGAATTACTAGTAGTCTCTATCATTTGCAAAGACAAAACATAGCTACAAAAATAATCTTTATTGAACGTAGGACATCACTTCTATCTGAAGCTATAAAGCTTAGGTATCCAAGCATTTTAATGACAATGATAATTATTCACTAACCTATGAAAAATAATATGATAATAATTAGACTATGTACATGACTCCTATACTATATGTACATTATTCCTTAACTTAATGTACATTCATCTTTAACTACATATATAATAACAATTACATGCTTGTATATTGGTATTGGTATTGTATTGCATATACATTACATTTGAATTGAATGTATTGGTGATAAAATACCAAAGTACATAGAAAACAATAGTAATCTACCTCTAATTCAATATTAATGAACCAAAACAAAAAACAAATAAACAAAAATTAATGTACTTGCTCCAAGAAAACTCAAACTCAGCTTCAATATCAATGTATTTTAGCACCATTTAATAAATCTAGAAATTCATCTTGGCTTCTTAAGATCTTGATGTTTTTCTTTGAATTGTATCATATGTGCCAAATACAAACTCTATGGTATGAGTTTGGGAACACTACAACTATTGCAATAACCTTGGTAACAAATTAATCTGTTATTATTATCTGTGGATGTCTTCCTTCCATGAATCTTAAAAAACTATTAAACAACCATACAAAAGACTTTATTCTCTCATTTAACAAAAAACCATATCCAAACATAATATTCATGCAGTGGTGATTCATACCAAAAAATGGACCACAAATAATATCATATCAATTAGTTCGATATGTCATATCATGTATCAACAAATTTTCAAAAAGCTCATAATCTTTTTTCATTTTTGAATCCCTCCACAAAAAGCTACATAACCTTGCATCATTATCAAGCTCAAAATCAAAGAAAAAATCATTCTCAATTGTTTGCCTTTGTTTAAAAATTTCAATTGATGCATTAGAATCCTTCCCATCCTATTTCTTCATATTATCCATAGCCAAATAATTATAAGCATTCCTAGATGTTAAACCAATAAATGGTGATCCTCATGATTGATTTCTTAGTACTTTAATGCCATTAGCCACCTAAACTCCATTTTGTTTCAATTGATTAAGATAACTCAATTGATTTGTCGTAATTATTCTATGAGAACGAAGTAAATAAGATTTATTTTATGGATAAAGATCATGATTATGTTCTTTTTTATGTTTTGTTACCATCAAAATTCTAACTTCATCAACATCAAACTAAATATAAGCTTTGCAATAAGTTTGAATATCAAGTTTTGAGTAACATTTATTCTCTTTGGTATATGTCCTTTTACTTTGCCTTGGAACACAATAACCTCTTAATTGATAATGTTTTATCATCAACTCTATATCTTTGCTTACCCTTTCTTACATTAAACCCTATTCTAAATGCATAATCATTATACAAATCATAAGCTTCATCAAGAGAGGTCACAAGGACTCTTAATAAATCATCAACAAAAGTATCATTTTAATTAACTGTTAAAAAGAAAAAAACATGTTGAATTACTATAATACAAAACAATACATTAGTCTTAAACATGCAAAATACATTAATTCTAAACGTCCTCTATTAAAAAAATAATAAACGTGTAATTAAAAAACTAATGTACATTTCATGGATTTCAATGTACATTCAACTAAGGACTAATGTATATACAGTTCAATACTAATGTTAATATATTTCAATATTAATGTATATACAGTTAATGACCAATGTACATGCATTTCAATAACAATGTATAAACATTTACATAAAACTATATACACACCAATCCAAATTTACACAAAAACAAATCATAAAAATACAAGAATCACACCAACAATCATAAAAACTAAATAATGCATTAAAATTATTGAATATATCGTAAAAAACAATAATAAGAACATAGATTCCAAACATAAAATCATCAACAAATAACATTATTCTAAATCATATAAAACACAAGACAACAAAAAGAAAAAACATGAAACTTACCAGTATTTAAAAATGAATCCATATTTTCAACTTCAGCTACTGATATCACCTGTAAACTTTGGTTTTCAATAGCTTCCTCCATTAATACTTTCTCAACAAATGCTAGGTTATACAAAATAGAAAAAGAAACACACAAATCACATAATAATAGATTTTTCAGTATTAAAGAAGAAATTTTAACTAAATAGGAGAAATTTTGAGAAAGGAAACTTTTAAAGCTAAAAAATCATTGCTAACAAAACAAAACTCGTTCCTTTAGCCACAAAAAATGATTTTTTTCATGTAGTTTGTTATGTTCAAAACATAACTCGCATGTGTAACGAATCTAAAATTTAAAACAAACAATGACATTTTGGACTTGGGTCTATGATATAATTTGCTTACAGGTTGGCCCTCGATGTAATTCTTTATCGTATGTGCATAAAATCTTGTTAGTTGAAGTTTTTAAGCCCTTGTTCAAATGGAGCTAAATTTTGAATTACTATTTTGTTAGTAATTAACTAATATGAGACATATATTCCTCTTACATCAACTTCTAACATATTTGAGAAAGAATTCAAAAAACCAAATTAAGTGAAAAAAAATCCTAATTCTTTTGAAGCTCCTATACTCTAAAACTTAACAAAACTAAAATTGCAATTGAACTAAGTACTACTAGGGTGAATGAGGGTAAAAAAAAAAAAAAAAAGGTTTTTGTGGGCGGATGACATAGAGGTGCGAATTTGAAAGGTATGTTGAAAATCAAATGTGGGGTTCACCATTGTTATTCTATTATGTAATGCAGACATTCTCCCTTATTTTATTGATTTTATCATTTTCAAAACTTAGCTTTTGCTTTAATGAATGCAGTATGGAAGGTGTTATGAATCTACAATTTAACTATGGTGGTAAGTGGGAACTAACACTAAAACTTGATTATGTAGATGGGGATGTTAATATAATATATGATTTTGATTTTGATTTCCTATGTTATGATGATATTAAGGATAGATATAAGAATGTACTCGAGTTTGAAAATGTTCATCATATTTTTATCCTTAAATCTATATGGATGAGGGACTATTTTTAGTTAAAAATGATGGGGCAATTAGAAGAATTATGAATTACATTAGTAAAGATAGTTGGGTGACGTAAATAGACTTTTATGCAGATGATAGTGTAGATGTCCTTATGTTTGAACCTAATATTCTCCGAATTGAATGGCATGGACAAGAAGTGAGTAGGACAATTAATAGAAATGAACATGGTGGGGTAATGACATTAAAGAGCTTTTTGCAGAAGAACTTGGGACTAATATCCCTGAATTAACTGGATAAATTAACAATAAAATACCTATATAAAGTAGTTATTTTTATTTCTAGTGATAAAGTTGATGTGAGTCAAAATGAGTTTAATGTAACTGAAGGTGATGTGTATAATTTTAGTCCTATAGGCTATATTAGAAATGAGGAAAAAGATGATGAATGTGGTAGTGACAATGAAAATGAAGATGACAAAAGTCATGAATATAGTGATAGGGAAAGTGATTTAGAATATATTACACCATCTAGGGAGAGAGTCTGATATAAATATAGTGATGGGCAAGGTCAAACACCATATTTATAAGTCAATATGAAAGTGACTTAGCAAGGATAAACACTGAGATTGAGTTATGCAAGGAATCATTGAAACAAAGGAAAAGGGTGTTTAGGAGGATGTTCTTATATTTTGATGCCCTAAGGATGAATTGGAAGAATGGATGCACACCTATAATAAGTCTAGATGGGTGTTTCTTAAAAGGCATTTCTAAAGGCCAAATGCTAACTACTGTAGGCAAAGATGTAGATGATTAGATAGTGCCAATCACATGGATAATAATTGATAAAGAGAACAAAAATAACTGAAGGTAGTTTCAATCTTGGCTAAAGTAAGAACTTGAACTTAAAGATGGAGCAACTTATACTGTAATCTCTGACTTATAAATATGTTGTTTGTTTTTTCCTAAAAAAATTTGATAGTTAGATTTTGCATTGTAATTGATGAAATGCTTACTTATTTATCACTTAAGGTCTCATTGATGTTATGATTAGTATGTTACCCCTTATTGAACATATATGGTGTGCATGACTTATTTACTCTAACTGGTCTAAGTAGTGGAGAAGGGTTAAATTGAAGAAGAAATTTTAGATTTATGCTTGGAGCATATTTGAGGAGGAGTTTAAAGATAATCTAAAGCTTCTTATAGGATTATCAAAGAAGGTAGCAAAGAATCTTTTGAAATATACCTACATTGCTGGTGTAGAGCATATTTCTCTAACAGATGAAAACCATACATAGTGGATAATAACATCTCAGAATGTTTTAATTCTTGGACGTTTGAGGTAAGACATAAGCCTATTATGAGTATGTTAGAAGAAACAAGACTATAAGTGATGAATCAAATTAAAGATAACAAAAAAATGATTGAAGGTGGATTAATGAGTTGAGTCCAACTTGTATGGCCTTTTACTAAGACAAACAAACAAAATGCTTCTGGATGCAAAGTTGTGATCAATGGTGATGTTTGTTATGAGATTGGGGAAGGTAAAGATAAATATATAGTCATTTTAGATAGACATTTGTACACGTGTAGGGCATGGGATCAAACAGGAATCTTATGCCAACATGCCATTTACGTTATGTATCATTCAAAGCTAGACCCATTATCATATATCAATAATTATTATCACAAGTTAACCTATTTGGCTTTTTATTAGTTCCCAATATTGTAAAAGGTTCATAAGATGAAAGGAATACTAGGAATAACACCTCCTCTAATGATTAAGATGCCAAATAAGTCATAACAAAGAGAAGTCAAGGCTCAAATGAAAGTAATACAATCAATAAGGTGAGCATGCTTTGTAAGAAAGGCAAGTAGCATAATAGTGGGTTGTGTCGAAAAAAGGAATAATAAAACTAAATGCTCAAATAAGAATAAGTAGGTAAAAAATAACAAATCATTAATTTATTCATTATTTGGTTATTTGAAATTCTCATGAATGTTACCTTTTTTTTTCTCCAAATTAGGCACCAGAGGGTTCAAGCACTCTAGGTGGTGGACAAGAAGGTCAATAGCCTACCAGCCAAGGAGCAACAATAAGAAGACCATCAAGTGCGCCAATAAGCACACCAATAAGTGCACCAATAAGCACACCAATAAGTGCACCAATAAGTGCACTAGTAAGAACATCGACAACTGCACTTGCAAGCACACTAACAATTGTAAGAAGCTTAAGAGGAGAGTGTGTAAGGAAATCAAGAAGGATATCTGGTTTTGGATGTCATGTGGATTTAAATACAGGAAAAATAACTTACAGTGTGAGTGAACTATTCATATTTATTATTTCTTTTATGTTTAATTTTATAATGGATTCTTAATATTAAACTTGTATGGATTGTGAATAAGTTTGAACACTTATGTGTGCTTCCATTTTGACATTCACAGACTGGACAAAGTAATGAAAGAATTATTTGTGAAGGTGATACCTCAATGGAAATGGAAACTGATCCTCATACTTGGTATCCAATTTCGTGTGAAAGAGACTTTAGAAAAGGCAAAGGGAAAAAGGATGCCTCAATAATTACAAGGACAATCAAATTCAGTAAAAAGCCATTTGAGCCTTCAGGTTTGCAATGGAGAGGGGGATTTGCAATTACCTCAACATAATTGCAAGCTCAAAATGAGCAACTAATAGGCAGATAGAAAAGGAAAGGCAAGAAAGCTAGTGATTCTGCCAGAGCTACAATAGAGAAATAATGTCTTACTTCATGGAGCTACAATAGAGTTTAAATTGCCATTTTTTGTATTTTTGTTGTTACTTTGGTGTTTTTGCCTTAGAGCAAACAATATGTTTAGTGAATATTTAACTACAGTATCAGGTGTATTTTTGTTGTTATTATTGCTACTTTGGTATTTTTGCCTTAGATCAATTAATATTTTAACATGTAATAACAGGTGATGCCATTACTTGGCTTTTAGAAAACTAGTAATGTGGCTCATATACTACGATATAACTGAAGATTTTGTAATTGAAGTATATTTAGCGTTATGAATATGAATGCCATCTAATTTAGCTTCATGCATTTTACAGTCTTGTGTGATTATATATTCAGTGTTACACCATTGTCCATTTAACTTCCAAAATTAACTATGTAAAATATGCAATAGGTAATTGCACCAAATGCTCCCAAAAATACTAACTGCCATTTAAACTTATAAAAGTAATTGCACATTATACTATCATTTTGCTGCCATTAACTACTGAAAAACTACATCAACATCATTAATATAATCAATAACACTATCCAAGACACAACAACTGTAACATATGCAGTTCTAACTTTCTTCCTCAACCCATCACACTCTTTCAATGCACATTTCTCTAAGCTCTTAAGCTCAAACCATAACTCTTCATATTAACTGTCTAACTCAGAACCTAGAAGAACATCTATTTTGATGCTCTTTAACTATCTATTTTCACTTAACTACAACCTCTTCTTTATTCTTAACTCATTAATCACATCCTTAACCTGATCAGTCAAAGCCTCATCGTGCCACTCAAAGTATCCATAACTTTTAACCTGCATATACCAAACCAACTGTAAACAAATTAAGGAATCCAAAATCAAACTGACATCCAGATGTTATTCAACCCATACTTACCTCATAATTAGGGCTTGCATAAAACCTTCTCCTAAGGTTGTCATATGTCTAGGAAGTCCATCTTAGAGCTTTCACTTTGCATCCCCTTACTCGATAATCACAACATTTTGGGGTCCCTTATAGTTTAATTCAATGTTCGTCCTTCAATTAGATAATGTAGTTGATGATGCAGAAGTAGCCATCAAATCCCTCTGATTGCAATTAATGATGGTTTTTGAAGAAATTTTAGATTTACAAATGAAATCTCCAAATTTGGTTTGTTAATTTAGAAGTTTATGGTTTATATAAAGAAAAGACACAAAAGAGATTAAATTTCAAAAAATGTATTGTTGTAAGTGGGTCTTGCTAGGTCAGTGACTTTTTTATCGAAAGTTGTATTCGTTCTTGGCTCCATTTGACTAAGGGTTTAAAAACTTCAATTAATGAGGTTTTATGCACATATAGACAAAAAATTACATCGAGGGCCAATTGTGCTTGTGATATAACATTAAGGGCAAAAATGAGCTTTTGTCCTTGATTTTAACAATGCTTTTAGAATCGGACCGAACTAACTGATCAGTAGTTCAATTCAGTTCAATATTAAAAAATGATCAAAACCAAAAAGCTGTCTAAAATCGAATTAAATTGATTCAATATAAAACTCTGCCTTTTTTTTTTGACAAAGTTTAAAAATTTTTAAAAAATATAATATTTTATTAAATTTTAATTTTTTAGAAATATTTCATTACTTTATCATATTATATATTTTTTATTTTTTAAATATTACTTAGATATTTTTTAAAAATAAAAAAATATCCTATTAAACTTAATTGATCAAACTAAAAATTGACTAATTAATGGATTTGATTTTTGATTGATTTTAGAACATTGGATTTTAATGACAAATGCTTAAGCTTTCTACCTTTATTGAGCCTTCCAACTAGATGTCAATGTGCATGTTTTTATTGGGCGTGTTTATGAGTTAATTCTTCTTAACATTTATAAAGAAACGAAACTCCGTTTGTTTTGTAAAAAATAATTTATTTAAAAAAATATTTTTTTAAAAAATATTTTTTTAGTGTTTGAAATATATTATAAAAAATATTAATTTTATTTTGATTTATAAGATTATAACAAAATTTAAACCATAAATATTTTATTTTTATACTATTTATTATTTAAAACAAGAAAAAATTAGTTAAAATAATAATTTTATGGATTCTATCTCTTACCAGTGATCATTGCATGCTGATGATGATTGTGATAGATATTGACAGTTAAAGATCATTAGTGATGTAATTTATTTTTCATTTAAATGAATTTATTAAAGTCTGTAATATGATTTTTTGAGTTCAAAATATAATGTAATTTTTTTGAAAAATAATAATTTTTATTTGATCAAAAAAATATTTTTTATTTATTAATTTTTGAGATGCACCATATAAAGAAAAATACAAAAAATATTTTCTACAAAACAAAGGAAGCCAAAAGAGGACATTTCTTACCCACATATTTTAGCTATTTTGTCATATGTCATCAATACAGAAAATGTTTGCTGAACATAGAAGACCATTTAGTGATTAATTTTTGTGATTGCTAAATTAATAATCATAATATATGGTCGTTAAATGATATTTAATTGGTTTTAACTATTCAACTTATGATGGTTAAAATAATATTATATTCTTTTAAATAAATTTTCAGTTGATGTTTTTGAAATAAAATTTATGCTATTAATGTTATATTTACATTTCATTTATTTTATATATTTTTATATACAATTCAAAAAAATTTAATAACTGCAAATAAAGTAACATAACTAACATACAAGTGAAATATTACTTCTTAACAAAAATATTGAAATGTTATATTATTAATAATAATATGTAAAACAATTATACATTTTCTGAAAAGTAATAAATTTTTGGGTTAAATATTTAAATATTAATACTATTATAACAAAAAAATTATTTCAATTTAGCTTTTCTTTTTCTTCTTTACATTATTCGGTTTGATCCCATTTGTTTTTATATATAATTCCATTTATTCGGTTGGAACAAAATTAACGCGCTCACCCTACGCCGAGCATCGCATTCCCTAATTTCCTTTCCGTCCACTGGCAGCTCAATGGCCTTGAGCACCGTATTCAGCATAATTCCTTTCAATTCAAATCTATTCCTTGAGAATAAAAAGATTGCTTTGTCATCCTTTTCATTATCCAGTAGGAGGCAAATCCCGTGCTTACATCTTCGAAAACTAGTTGAAGAAGGCGGCCACCGTGTATCGGCGTGCTTCCCGTCGTCTCCTTCGGTTTCTTCTTCAACCCCCAAAACTAGGCTCTTCGTGAGCGGTTTGTTTCCCTTCTCGTATTATTATTGTTCATATTACTTTTTTTTTTTTGCCATTCTAGTACAATAGCTAAAGAATTTGATGACAAGATCTAAGATGTGACGCGGTAAACCTTCGTCTGTTTCTTGAATTTCGAACAGCTCTTCATTTCAAAATTGTTTTTAATCCACCAAACACTAGAATTCAGCCGGTTTACAGTATCAGTTTCTAGCAAGGGGATGCACAAATGCCAAACTGAATTGGAATCTCTTTATAAGCAAAGAAACAACATTTCTTTACAGAAATTTTGTTCAGGGTCTAAATTACAATTAATAAATTACAATAATCTTTTTTATTTTTATATTCTGAATATAATATATATTTTGAAGGCCCAATATAATGTCAAAAATTGAAGAACTATAAAAATTTTTTAATATGTCAAAATTAAAGAATACAGAAGTTTCTATAAAATAATTATCATATCCCAGAACTTTTTTGAAAATTCAGGGGTCCTTTGACCCTTAACTTCCACATAACTCTATCCGTAGTCAAAAAATTGAAGACTAAAAATTTTTAAAAGTAATTATTATACTCTTGAACTTTTAGGAAATCTAAGGGTCCACTCCTTGGCCCCCTAATGGTTCCATCCCTGCACATAGGATGAATCTAAGGTTCGGGTAAATAATATCAATATTCACTAAAGTTTAACCCAAATTTGTTATGGTCATATAACTTCAATTTTCATTATTGTGGTCACTGAACCTCAATATTTATTGCAATTAAATGTGATTTTCCAATTTTCAATCTTAAAGTGCATAGAATGATGCTATGAGTATACATGATCTTTTTTCTTTAACTAAGTATAAAGACAATGTTAAAATAATTTTGATTTGATAAAGAAAATAAATATGCTAAAGAAACTTATGTGGCTCAAATATTGTTAGTCATATTAAACATGTCAAAAACGTGTTTGTGTTATCAATATGGTCATATAAGAGCTGAAAACTTAATTATTATAATTTGTAATCAAAGTAGAAGTTTAGAAGTTATAATGGTAAGAGATTTGTAACAAAATTTGTCATAATAATGATCTTGAATGTTTCAACAATATGATTTAAACTTGAAATTTCTTCATGAATATCTTGGGTATTTACATAGTTTCTCTTTGAAACAATATTTTCATAATTAAATTTTATAAATTATTATGAAGACTTAATATAATGTTTAGATAACTCATGGGAATATAATTACCAAATGTTTTTTTAAGGCAAAGTTGTTAGTTAGATATTATTGTCTTTGATAAACTTTTCTAATTAGGTATTATAAGTTGCAATCAAGACTCAATATAATATTTGAAAAACTCAAATCCCAATATCTATCCTCAAAATCAAATTTGGTAGTGACAAACCACTATAATGAATTATTATTTCAATAAATCTGCTATTACAAAAAAGCTTTAAAAAAAGAAAATAAAGGAAATGATCAAATTATTTAATTCATAAAATAGTATGAAATTTAAGAAAACTGTATTACTATTTTATTTATCTTTTATTCGTCTATTCAGTACTTTGGTTTTTATGTATGAAAGCGAGTGCTTGCATAATTTATTTTCAATTTTCAAAAAAAAAAAAAAAAAAAGAATAAAGGATAAAGCTTTGTTTATTAATGAGCAATTTTTTTAATAAAAATACTAAAGTGGTGTTGGTTTAAATTTTCAGCTAAAAGTAGTTTGCTAAAACTAAAGGGGTGTTATTGCAATTTTTCAGACAAAAGTAAGGGGGCAAATTTAATTTCCTAAAATAAAGTGTTATTGTAATTTTTTAATCAAAAGCAAGGACAAAGTTAATTTTCTAAAATCAAAATTATTATGAAGTTTTTGGCAAAATTATGGGTAAGTGAGAATAGCATTGAATATAATTTTGGCTGGCAGGAAGTCTGCTTTTGCTGGGTGACAAAGGATAATAGTTACCTGAACAAATCCTGACCCCTTCTAACGGATCTAGTGACAAAAAGTAAAAAACTAAAAGGTTAAAAAACAGTTTGGTTGTTAGGCAACTGCCATATTCTTGTTTGTTAATAAAATATACTTCACTCACTCATTGCAATGTAATGGTCATTGTTTTGCATATGAGGAATCAATCTGAGTTACTTGTGTGTTTCCGTGCTTAAAATTGCACCATATAGTTTGAGAAAATGATCAGTGTGTTTTTGTTTGCCTCTTTCACTTTCCAAGATCTATAACAATGTCATGATTTATGTGCATTTAATGCAGGACTGTCTTTTCGTAGCACGGAAGAGAGTTTGCGAAATGCTTTTCGAAATTTTGGCCAACTTATCGAAGGTGAAATTATTGGATCTTACATCCTTTAGTTCATTGAGTTTTTTTATTTTTTCCCCACTGGTGTTTAGTATCTTCTACCTTTTTATTATCCTTTTTTTAAAAAAAAAAAAAATACCTTGCAGTCAATTTGGTGATGGACAAAATAGCTAATAGACCTAGAGGGTTTGCTTTCCTCCGTTATGCAACTGAGGAGGAATCTCAAAAAGCTATTGAGGGAATGCATGGCAAGGTATGTCCACACTAATAGGATAACATTCATGAGACAAACTTGTTTATCATTTTGACTCTTGGGGGTGTACAGTTGGTTATCATTTTGTATAAATACCATGCAGATGCAATAATACTTTGAAGCCCTATAGTTGCTTCTGTACAAAGAATTTGTGACATGATTTAGGTCAATGGCATTAACTGGAATGAATTGGACATATAAAATAGAGAACAGATTGTGGAAGTTTGATTTGTAGGCAATGCAAGCAAATACACTAGTGTTGCCGCAGGATATATTTTCTCTTGTTTTAGTGATAGACAAAAATTCAAAATGTATGGAATATGAGTCTAAATTCTGAAGACAAACATATTTGTTAATTCCATCTACCATTATAATTATATGACTATAACCACAATGAAATAGAGAAAGATTTAATAGAGTAGAGAAGAGATTGTAAAAGTTGTCTTATAGACCAAAGTCTTAAATATTGTCTGTTACGTATCGTTTCTAACGATACATAACAAAAATTGGGGTCTCCTAACCATTACTAAGGAGTGTTTTCAAAATCACAAATGAATCATCTGTTTTTGCTATCAAACAAGTGAAATAGGGATTCATAGCATGACGGGAAGGAAAAACAAAAGGAAATCAGCGTGATGGGAAAGACAATCAAAAGAAAACAGAGAACAACAAAAAGAAAATTCAAAAGAAACAATGAATGTTGTTTTTTAATTATCAAAATTATTGAGTGCACTCTTTTCTTTTTCAATTTGATTGAAAAAGAAAAGAGTGCACTTAATAATTTGATAATTGAAATTGCTTTTAGAAAAGAAGCAAATAGACAAATGGAAAGGAAAGAAAGAATAGTAGAAAACATAGCATGAATTGGTTTTTCCTTTTCAGATCTATAATAATCATTTTGAAAAAGCTTCTTGCATTTTTGTAATAATCGTTTAAAAAGAGTTTTTGCCTATAGAGAAGAGATATTTCTCTTCTTTAGCCTTTATTGGTGCTAGATGGATATTAAAAAGAATATTTGAAGGCGACATTCTTTCTTTAAGTTTATTCCTTTCTTTTCTATGTTCCAAATATTTAGTGGCAATTTTTTCGTAATTAGAACTACATGGCTTTTTTTTTTAAAAAAGAAAAAATTAGAATAAGAAGTGAGATTGCTAATTGGATGGACTCTTAAGAATATTGATGTGAGACCAGCTATATTGCCTTTTCAAAGAAGTCCATCCTTGACATGAATTTATTTTTTTAATAACTTTCTTGAAACTATTAGCCCATATCATTTTCTAAATCTGTAAAGTAGCCATAATTTTACAATAATTTTATTCTAATTATATTTATATTTAATATTGAGTAATCTTTAATAAAAATAATTCACATTTGAATAAATAAAATAAAGTTTTAATGTACAATAACAATTGTAAGACATTAAAATAATTAATTTATATAAAAGAAATTTGTATTTATGTGCTACAATACAAATTAATTTATATGAAAGGGTTTTGCGTATACCTTAATTTTCATTATATTGTCAATTTTTTTTAAAAATTCACAATAACATTGATTATGACTGTTGCACCTTAACTGCAGCATACTAACATGTTTACAATATGACCGTGACTGCGATAATTATCTTGATCGCAATTTAAATCCCTATTGTAGATGATATAAGCAAATACAGTTGTGCATTATTGCTGGATATATTTTTTTGTCTTTTTAGCTATGAATAATATATTATTGGCATATTTGAGGCATTCTGATGTAAATTTACAAGTTTATTGGCATGTCTATCATAAATATAATATACTTTAGAAAAAAAAGTAAAAATGAAAATTAAAAACTAAATTAATGCTTTGATTGTTCCAAAAAAAAAACTTGTATGCTGAAAATATTTTTGGAGGAGAATGTTTTATGAGAAAATAACTTATTTTCCTTGGTTACAATTTTGAAAAACAAGAAGAAATTCTTTTCTAGAATTTGGAATGCATATATATATATATAATTTTGATTTGTAAGATTATAATAAAGTTTATACCATAAACTTTATGGTTTATTATTTATAGTTGAATATGTGACAAAATATATTAAAAATGAAAAATTGTGTAAGTCATCATGGATCACTAGTGACTACTACAACTGTGGGCAATGGTGTAACCGGAAATTTATTTTAGGGGGAGCGCACTCATTATTAAATATAAAAAATTTTCGATACAATTAAATAAGTATTTAACAATCAAATCACTAAATGACAAGTATAGAATTAAATACGATTCTTCTATTTCTAATTCACAATAAATTAATTATTTTTAATAAAATTTTTATTTTACTATAACTTCACAATATTTTTAATTTACAAAAAATCAATTAGAATTTGTAATTCACAATTCATATTATATTTTTAATTTAAATTTTATATTTTCAAATTAGAGTTCCTAATTCATAATATATTTTTAATTTAAATTTTTTTATTTTTAATTCGTAATGAATTTATAATTAATAAATTATTTTAAATAAATTTTCTATTTTGCTATAAGTTCATAGTATTTTTAATTCACAATAAATCAATTAGAATTGTAATTCACAATTCATAATGTAATTTTAATTTAATTTTCTATTTCTAAATTAGAGTTCCTAATTCACAATATATTTTTAATTTAAATTTCTTATTTATAAATTAAAGTTCTTATTTCAAATTCAATCAATTCATAATTTTTAAAAAATATGAAAAAAATTTAATGTAAAACTAAGCAAATTAAAATATGAAAGGTATCAAAAAATTAAAAATATGGACAATTTAAAAAGAATGGTAGAACTCAACTTTAGTTGAATACAAAATTGAGTACGAATTTTTCAAATACTTGTTAGTTTAGTCCAAAAGATAGGTAAAAATAAATTTTTTTGAGGAGTAGGTTAAATATTTTTTGGAAAAAAAGGAAATGATTGGGTGGAAAAAAGAAATTTGAGGAGGAAAACTATGGATAAAAGAAGAGTATTTTGTGTGTGTGTGTGTTGGGATGGGGTGGACGGGTTGTTTAAGCCCTTTTTTTTTTTTTTTTGTCACTTACTCAAAATGACATTGTTTAGAGTAAGTGTTTGTTTCCCCACTCAAAACGGCTTCTTTTGGAGAGGGGTGTCTTCTTCTACCTCTAGCCTCCCCTCCATGTGGTCTTTCCGTCACTATGATAGGTGTTGAACCCCCTGTCAAATCCCTCCCTCTTTATCTTGCTAGCAGCTAGGGGGGTCCGAAGCTGTTAAGAATGATCGATGATGGTGAACACACTAATGGATATATACTTACATGATTTATTTATTATTTTGATGAGTTGGCTAAAATTCGGAAAACATTTTACTCTCTTGAAAAGAGATTATTTTTTAGTTATACCACCGAATGTGCATAATCTAAGCTAAAATCTTTGCACGTTGGATAATCTTTTTTGGGCAATTCAAAGCCCACAACTTGAACAGCCATAGAATATTAGCCTCAGTCAACTAAGTGCATCAACTATCTTATTATCAATTCTAGCCTTATGTTTGATTACAAAGGAAAATTCTTGCAAAAAAGAAATCCATTTTCCATGGTGATTATTTTACATCTTTTGGGAATTGATATACTTGTGAGCTTCGTGATCGGAATACAAAACAAACTCCTTAGAAATTAAATAGTGATGCCAATGCTGAGGAGCTTGAATAACAACATAGAATTCCTTTGTCATAGGTTGAGTATTTCTACCTTCATTTAGTTTCTCGCTAAAATAAGCAATATAATGGCCTTCTTGACTTGATACTCCAGTACCAACTTGAGAAGCATCACAAGCTACTTCAAATACCTTAGAAAAATCAGGCAGCTGCAAAATAGGAGTTTCTGTCCTTCGTTTCTTGATTTCTTTGAAAGCCTTAGAAGCTGCCTCATTTCGAACAAATTGTCTCTTCATACAATTCGTAATAGGCACTATTATAATGCTGAAATGCTTAATAAAAACACCTATAAAATGTTGCCAAGCCATGGAAACTCCGCACTTCCTGTAAGATAGTAGGAACTAGCCATTCTTGAATGGCATGGACTTTACCATGATCAACTTCAACATGTTTTAGGAAACAACAAAAAACCCAAAAACACGAACTCATGAAAGAACATTTCTTTAAATTAACCTTGAGCTTCTCTTGGTGAAGAACCCCTATGACTTGTTATAGATGAGAGATGTGTTCCTTTTTGGTCTTGCTAAAATTGAGAATATCATCAAAATAAACAACTAGGAATTTACTGATGAAGGGCTGAGAATTTTGATTAATAAATCTCATGAAAGTACTAGGAGCATTTGAGAGCCCAAATGACAACCAAATGACATGACGAGGCACTCATAAAGACCATTCATTATCTTGAAAGCAATCATCCATTCATTATCTTGTCTTAAAAGCAACCATCCATTCCTTATATTGTCCATTCACTATCTTGCTTCTAGTCTTAAAAACAATTATTTATTTATTATTTTGTCTAACCCTTAGTTGATGAGATCCACTCTTCAAATCTATTTTCGAAAGACAATAGAACCAACTATTACATTTAACATGTAATTAGGACGAGAAATAGGAAACCTATACTTGACAGTTATTTTGTTAATGACTCGACTATCAACATACATATGCTAACTGCCATTCTTCTTTGGTGTAAGTAAAGCTAGAATGGTACAAGGACTCAAGTTTTCATGAATAAATCCCTTTGAAAGTAGCTCATCTACTTGCCTTTTAAGCATTTCATGTTCATTTATTACGATAAGTTGGTAGATCGGGCGATTAAGACCTTGAAATGAGGTCAATAGCATGTTGTATAGTGCGTAAAGGAGATCACTCACTAAGTAATTCTTCTGGTATGACATTAGAAAAACTAGACAACAAATTAGTCACTTTTGGACGTATTTTAGAGAAAGGATCAATAACTAGTTCTTGTACTTTTTTCGCCACAACAACAAAGATAACCTTAGATTTAAGACTTTCTATAACAAATTGCTTCTTTGTTAGGATATGGAGATGCTTCTTTTGATTTTTATTAGCAATTTTAGCTTTAATTATCTTTCTCTTCGTACTTTTTTATATTAAGCGAACTCATAGGTTCAAAATAAAGCTCTTCTTCCCAATTGAAAAAGAAAAAGTATTTTCCTTCCCATTGCATTCACATTTCGATCATAGTCACAATCGACAACGAAGAATATGAGTTATTTGCATAGGAATATTACAAAGTATAGAATCACTATAATCACCACATTTAAAAGTAACAAGACAACAAGAAGTTTCAGAAATAGTTTTCAATCTAAGCCACCTTATACGGATGTGGATGTGGATGTGGTTTGGTTGGAAGCTCTAAGTGTTCAACTGTATATGCCAATGCAACATTCATGCAACTATCACCATCAATAATAAGCTTCTTTGCTTGATCACCACAACAAACCAAGGTTTGAAAGATTGAAATGCATTGCCAATCCTCTTTTTCCACTTTAGGGACTGTAAGAATGTGTCTAACATTAGAAAGTAGAGTGGTATAAATACTTTCATCTAAAAGATCATCTTCTACATGTTCTCCATAATCACTTGAATGCTCTTTTCTTCAAATGCTTCTCCTTCCTTTTTACATGTTGGTTTTGCTTCTTTGGGCACTGATATCCAAAATGCGTGATTTTACCACAAGGCATTTACAGTTTTACCCTCAGCGTTGGAGACATTAGAAGTTGAGGGTTGTGAATCAGTTATTTTGGTGTTGTGATTTGTATGAAAACCCTTTTGGCCACTGCCCCTCTGTTTAAAATCCAACTTTTCTAGTATTTAGTTGGTTCAAAATTTTCTCTGCACAAGGGATAATTGGAAAGCATGTTCTACAAAATATATAGGCTATCCTATTCACATCGTTGTTAGGCACGCCTCAGGTGCCGGGCGCACAACCTTGTGCCTTTGAAGGCCAAAGGCGGGCGACATCACTCAAGCGCTTGCCTTTAGTTTGAAGAGCATGCTTTATCAGAGGTGCAAGGTGCAGAAAAGGCGCGTCTCTAAAAATTTCATCTCTGATGAGCTTTTTAAGTCACAACCACCATCACTTGACTCGAAACTCGATCTATCTGAATCTGACACTATCGTGCTGGAAATTCATTTGAAAGGCCATCTATGTTGAAGACCATATTCTAAGTCGCCAGAAGCTGATCTTTCCATTTTCAATGTGCACGCGCCTTAAATTTCCATCCTTAATGGCTTGTATGAGTTTTCATTTTTTTTCTGTCCTCCTACCATAAACTGGTGCTTCTATTGTTGTAGTTTTTCGTTTTTGCTCTTCTTTTTTTTCATGGTTACCACTTAAAAAAAAAATGATGGTTTGGCAGTTTTAACCATTTGTTTGTTGCATTAATCGGTAAATCTTTCTTTTTATCAAACAATGGCAGGTATTGACCCTATGGGTGGAAGTGTTTGCTCTAAAACCATGCATCTATATTTCTTAGAATTGAATTTAAACTCATAAATTAGAGATAACTAAAATATCAAGCAATTTCTTTTTATTATTTTTAGATTAATTATATTTTATACAACACATTAAAATTTTTCTTAGTGCTTAATTTGTTTACTTAAAATTATGCTATGAAAATTGTTAAATTCTTTCAATTTGTTTGCATAGACTAATTTCTTTAATATTTTTTTAAAAGGTTGAGTATTAATTTCTTAAGTGTGTGAGAAATTTATAATAATATTGAAATTTTATTAAAAAAATATTTTTTCTGCTATGTCACGACCTGAACTTTAGGTCACGCCGATGCTAGGGAACAAAAAGACTTAAGGCCTCCAAAACCAATAGTATACCTAATTACTCACGGTTAAAGCTCATTTCTAAGCTCTCTAATATCTTAAATCTTAAATTTATACTTATTTGCCCAAAAATATTTTTAGCTTTCATTTGTCCACCTTAGATTTTTAGGATAATGTAAATGAAAGGTAGAGATTTAAGTTAAGCTTAATCCCAAACATTTTATAATATCATTCTATCACGACCTTAACGTTAGGTCGCACCTAAGCTAAGGAACGGGATAACTTAAGGTCTCCAGAACCTGCAACAAGTCTCATTACTCATGCTTAAAATCAATTTCTAAGCTCTCTAATATTTGGAATCTAAAGTGGGGCAAATGGTTAAAGCCAATTCTAAGTTCTCTAATATTTAAAATTTAACGTGGGGCAAATGGAAGCTAGAGATGTTTATGGGCCAATAAGTATGTAACCTTATGTTATTCAGCTGCGTGCTTGTGCCTTGCGCGTAGGCTCTAGGACATCTTGAGCTTTGGTGTGCCTTGCACCTATAACAATTATGTCTATTCAATTCTTTCTTGATTTCAAACCTTGGATTGGCGTTAAATTGAGCTGCAGTTTGAGTAACATCTTCCACCATATATATACTTTGAACCTTTAATTCTTCAAACTGTTACATGTAGTCAACCGCAGACATGTTGCCTGTAGAATACACTTTTTCACATATTTTATGAAGGCAACTTTTAGGTAGGTACTTCTCATAAAGCTTAGCTTTCGTGTCTTCTCACCTATTAAATGGTGGATTTCCAATCGTTCGACATCAATCACCATATCTTAGCCAACCCAATAAGCTTCACGTTAGATCCTTTTCCATATTATACTAATCAAAGAAAATTTTGATATAATTAATTTATTCACAAGATAGTGCAGGATCTAGCCTATCTTCAAAACATGGAACATCAACCTTGACCTTCTTAGTAATATCCCCAGCTTTGTCTTGTTGTTCTCCATTAATCCGAACTGTAGCTTGTTAGTTTTGGTTTATTGGCTGAAATTCTCTTGCTGTCAGTGCTTGTGTGAGAGTTTGATTATTTGCAACTTCAGTTGTTTGATTTCCAGGGTTTGCTGTAAATCTCTTAAACAATTCTCTCATCATCTCCTCCATTGTTTCCATCATGGCGTCTAACAAATTCAAACATTTATGTAATTCATTGCTCAAGCTAGTAATGCTTAATTCATTGCTCAAGCAATGATCTTTCTTGACTGACTTAAACTGTCATTGAAAAGATTCAAATTTTGAGCTTAACTTAGCGTTATCTCATTATTGCTGGAAATTTAGCAATAAACTTCAAGGATCTTGAAGCTCTAATACCAATTTGATCTAGGACTGCTTGTAACTAGGCTATTAACAGTATTGGTGAACAGTAATATGAACAGTATTGATGAATAGTATCTATAAACAGTAATATGAACAGTGGCAGCAAATAAAAATGGAGATTATAGGTAGAAATTTGAGGTTTTGGGAATTACTCCCAAGGTTCCAAGAGAGTCACACCCAAGAGGATTGAATTGAGCCCCACAATTTTGGAGCAACAATTGCAGGAAAACTTTTTATTGATTGAACTATATAAACTCATTACAAGCCTAGATATTTATAGAAAATCTATAAGACCTAAAGTTGTCCTAGTCTTTTAAGGATTTGAATACATAAAGCAAGTCTTATTCTAATCCTATAAAGATTTGAATTCATAAAGCAAAGAAAAATTAATATTATCTTAAATCAAGAAGGATTTAGAATAAGACTCAACAGTAAATTTAGAGGCTCCTAAAGATATAAGACAACTTCTTTCACAGAAACAGAAATTATGTAATATTCTTATTCTAAATAAACAAAAATTCCTGCATAAGACTACTCAAATTTGATAAACGTTTCAATCAATCTCAGCCTCCTTATCATCCAACATGTTTTAAACAAGCGGTTGTGCATTAGAACTCTTTTTGGCACGTCATTTGTAAACATGTTGTCATTTTCTATTATTAATTAATGGGAGAAAGGCAATAGCTATAGCTACATCCTAGAATGGCATGATTAGAGAATAGTATTCCCAGCCAATAGGGGACTGAGTGAGAACATGTTGCCAGAGTAGACAAGCTGTAATTTGTTTGGTGAATTGCAAGCTTAGTCTTGTTAGTGATCTTAGAGTCATAAACTACCCAGTGTTTTCCATAATCCAAATATATCAACAAAGAGATGCTATGAACTATTCTCCTTGTTGATTATTGTTGCATAATAAACTCGCTCTCCATAGAGAAGCCTAAGTGGTTAAAACTTGCAACAGGATGGTTTATTCAATTAAGAGAATTATGTCAAAGAGTAATGCAGGAGCTTTTCAAGTTTGGTTTATAGGTTTTGAGAGTAGTATGTCAAGTAGTTTCCCAATTTGGGCTTATTCTTGGTCTTCAAGAAAGATATCTGTTTAGACTATTTTTATGTAATTTCTGTTTAGGTTTTCTATATACAAGGAATTATATGCATCTAGGAAGTTTACTAGTTATGCCTTCTTAGTAGGATTCCTGTTTCCTAATTAGTTTAGGACTAAAGGCTATAAAAGAGGAGATGTAAGTTTGTTTCAAAGCAGAAAATGGAGTATTAATAAAGTAGCAGTTATGTTTTTGATGTGGGAAGATAATGAAGTCATTAAGGATAAATTTCATTAGTCAAGAAAACTAGGAAAATTATCAACCCAACTTGCTGTTCATCATTAAGGATTGAGCAGACTTGGCAATGAATGAGTCAATTGGTTTGCACCTGTCGGAATATGTTTGCATGAGCTCTTCAAAACCTGTCCTAGGCATGCTATCCAGCACAGAAAACCCACATAGCTTGTATCAACTCTATTCTTGTTGACAGCATGAATCACCTGGAGATGGTCATTCTTGCAATCAATGACTTGGTGTCTAAGCTTACATGCTTAGGATAGACCATACAGAATGCTAATGGCTTCAGAATTTTCAACAGGATAATAGTTCCTCTGTCTTTGAATGGCTGCTACTGCTAGTTCACCATGAAAACTACAGATGATAACACCCAAATCAATCCCATTTGAACCGAAATAGCAGCATGAGTATTGACCTTAGTGTGCCATCCACAGGAAGAGTCCAAGAGTATTTCTTGTGATTGTCAAGTTGCTAGAAGAAACCATATTAACCTCTTTTTCAAGTCATAAGCAACGTCATTGCCTGGGAACACACATAGGCAGCTGTACTTCCGTGGCCTTGGAAGTAGAATAAATTCCTTCTTTCTCCAAATGGCCTTGATTATCTTGAAGAAATCTCCTGTAGGAGCTGGTCCTTTGGCACTGACAACCAAATTACAAAATATGGAACCTCTTCAGATTCATTGAATTGGAGAGGGCAGGCAAACCATATCTCCATTGTTCTATGGCACTCTTCGAGGAGATGTACTCTGTTTCAATATGTTCACCACACTGCTGACACATAAGTTCCACTTACACATCTCTTGTAAATAAGCTACAAGCTACTAGCAAGATACCACGACAAGCCCTCCAGAGCACGAATATTTTAGGAGCGACTTGCTGTTTCCAAATCAAGGACCAAGGATCAGTGTGCAAACTGGGAGATGTACCTGCACCAAAAATAGGGCATTAGATGATCGCATATTGCAGGCTGCATGGTGAGCATATAGTATTTATTATTGTGGTATATTTCCTGGTTGTGAATCACCAGAATATTCAGCCTTTGGTTTTACAATCTCTTTAATCTCTCTTTCAATTTCTTTTTTTTTTTTTTAATCAATTTATGAGTTAGGGTTATTTTTACTTCGATTCTGAACAAACATAAACTACGTCTTTCTAGTTTCTGGATGGCAGGGTAATATTTGTGGAAGTTGCAAAATCTAGAGCAGAGCTTCGCCAGGGCCTTAAGCGTAGGAGATTTTGAAGATATCGCGGATATTAATGTTTGGTTCAACAAAGTCATGTTGGCTAATGTCAAAATTCTCCATTATGATTCTACTAACAATAAGATTCCTTGGAACAGTTGTATATGTTTATTTATTTGCTAATGAATTTGATAATCACAGTTCATTTGCATATGATTTCACATTCATATTTGGTATCGCGTGTAGTTAAAGTATAGAGATTCATTTTCTTTGCTTGACACATTGATCACTATTATATTTTTCTTATTTTTTTTTTAGAATTTTAGAATTTTATTATTTATTAATGATAATTAATATTAAAGTTATTATGAAGCATTTAATATTCTGCATTTATTATTAAATCAATTATGATAGTTTAATTAGGTTTGAATATCAAATATACCAATATTAAGAGTTGAATAGTTAGCTTTTTGATTTATTTATAATAAATTATATAATATAAGTGTTGAAGTAAAATTTTTTCAAAACACTTATTTTAAAATTTTTTTATAAATATTTTAATTTTGAAAAGAATTTTTATTTACATAAAATTAATATTTATAATTTTTATAAAAATAAAAGAGTTGGGTAAATTTATAGAAATTAGTGATTTTAATTTTATAAATTTAAAAAGATTTTTTAAATATTTTTTTTTTATCTTAATGTATACTAGTTGTCATAGCACATGCCTTGTAAATAACATATAGTTCTTTAAATTGTGTTTCTTATGAACTTTTTATTTTATCATCATTTTACTTTTATAATTATTATTTATAATTTTAATGATATATTTAATATTTTCTCATTTAATAGAAGGAATTATTGTTGTTGATTCCTATATAAAAAAATAAGTGTTTTAATGATTAGAAGGAACTTCCCTTATCCTGGGTGTCATACTCGTAATTTGCTTTGAAGTTTGATTTCGGCAAATTAATTTGTTGTTGCGTTGATATTAATTAATGATAGATAGTGGCTTGGTTACAATGGATTGCTTTGGGAAGTTTGGGAATTATTGGGAAAGAAAAAAGGAGGATGGAGTATATTTATGAAATGAAATAAATTATTTTGATTTATATATACTTTTTTTTTGTCAAAGATTTTGATTTTTATATTGCTCATTAACAGAAAAATGATGATAATCTGAGAAGTACGCATTCATTTGAGACTATTATTGGATGTTAAAAAGCAGGTTTCAAATTTTTTTTTTTTCATGTAATTGATTAATAAATTATTTTTTTCATCAAAATTGCTTTTGAAAAAAAAAAAATCAATTTACCATTTCTTTTAAAGAATATTTTCAAAACTCCAAAAAAAAAAAAGTGGCAAAGGTAGTTTAAGAGACGCAAATCCTAAACGGACACAGCATAGTTAAATGGTGCCCGCAAATATTTTATAATGTATTTTTAAACATTAAGGAATGAAGAAGTTTATTATAATAAAATTACATACAGTATCGAAAAGAAACATAAAATTGAGAATTTTAATTTGTCTATTTAAATATTTTTCTATATATGCTGTTATAAATAATATAGATATAGATATAGATTATTACTATTAAGAGAACAAATGAATCTGATGAGACATTTATAGATATAGATATAGATTATTACTATTTATAATCTCATAGATTATTACTATTAATATCAATATTGATTAATATTTATTATATATTGAGAGTTTGTTATATTTTATTACTTGAATATCAATTTATTAAGAGTTTGTAGATAATTACTTATATAACATACTGCTATATCAATTTTAGGTGAATCACAATTAAAAAAAAAAAAGGAACAAATTTTTATTTTTTTTTATTTTTCTCAGTTCGAGTATCCTTATCAATGAAAATGTTTATTTTTTTTTTATTTTTCTCAGTTCGAGTATCCTAATCAATGAAATTATCAAAAGGAAAAAGAATAAATTAATAATAATTATAGCATCCCAAACGGTGTATACATCATAGGGATATTGAATTCAATAAATTTATTCTAAAGCTACAAATTTAAGAAAGGATTTCTTAACTTTGTGTTTGAATTATTATAAAATAGTAAAACTTCAAAAGGCTCAAAAAGAAAAAAGAAAAAGAAACCATGTTGAATAAATAAAAAGATAAAACATCAAACTTTTAATACTAAAAATAAACACAATTAAGACTGACTTACTTTGTTATAAAATTAAAATAGTTTTAGCTCTCTATTAGAAATTATAGAGCACTGTGAAAAGCTTTCTTTTTTTTGTTAGGAAATGTTGTCATAATTCCACCATGTGATAAAACCTCATTATTTGTTTTCTTGAACATTGATGAATAACTCTCCAATTTATGAATAAACTATAAAATATTAATTACAAATACTTCATTCGTCTCAAAAAATCTATCCACTAATTCGTCTCAAAAAATTTATCCACTATTTCTTTTTGATGTATTAAAATGATGCTTATTTTTATTGAATCAAAAATATTTATAAATAATCTATCTAATTTATTTTCATTAATTATTAAATTAAAAAAATATATTTATTTTCTTAGAAATCTAATTAAGGGTATTCTCATTAATTATTAAATTAAAAAATATATTTATTTTCTTATTAAATATAATTAATAATATAAATGAAAAATATATTATAAATGATAAATTGATAAAATATTAAATATTTTTTCTAAATCATTTGAAAATTAGATTGTGATAATTTTTTTTAGGACAGAGAAAATGGTTATTTGATAAGGTTTAATTTAATTAAAAAGAGTTTAATACAAATTAGAGAGTCACCTAATCAGTTGACTATCAAATGGCTGTAATTAACCCGACGAAGAGGTTCACTTAAACACTGATTATAGCTACCGAAATGCGTGACAGTGTGTTTATGCACAACACGATAAAAAATTTAAGGTAAACTGAAAAGTTTCCTAGCCAATCTCAAGAGATCAGACATGATTACAGCTCAATAAACATCGCAAGTGGGTCAGAGAGAAGCGGACAACTGATGGTGGCTATACCGGCCAGTTTAATTGGATTGGAGATAAGCGGATAGAGGTAGCTACGCAATCGCTTTGTCGATATCCATTCTCAATTAGACCAAAGGAAGCGTTAATTGCACCAAATTTTGAAAAGCCCTAAATTGAAAACCCCAAACTAGAAGGAAAACCCTGAAATTGAAATTCTTGAGTTTTTAGACTGAAAATAAGGAAAGGAAAGTGTACAAACTTTTCCTATCACCTGTCCTATATTGTGTGAGCTTCCTTTATGTGCTTTGACGCGGGAAAGAAGAATCGAAGAGGAGAGGAGTAAAGGAACGAAAGGAGAAGAGAAGAGAAGGAACGCAGTTGGAAAAGGGTGAAGGAAAAGAATCACCAAAGTCATAGAAAACGACATTGTTTTTGAGGAAGGGGGATGGAAGATAGTGAGTCGACACAAAAGCCATGCGATAGAAGCAAATTGACCCTGCATGGCAACAAAATTGCAAAATTCCCTTGGGAAGCACTGTGGCAAACACTGTGTTGATTTTGGTTCCCTTCTATTGTTTATATATAAATGGGAAGCATATTACTTTTGGGTTATATTAACTGTAATATTTTTCGGTTTTTTGTTTGTCCTATTTCGGTTAATTGAGTACAATTAATATAATGTTGGACACATCCGGCATATAAAACTTCAGTACAATTATCAGCTTGTATTGAAAAATAAATAAAAAATAACTTGATCAACTTTTGAACAAATCCTTGACTCGTTATTATAGTAGCAATGATAGCTGAAATTTAAATTATTGTAGCAAGTGCACCAGTTATCAAATAGTAAAAAGATATTATTTTTTCGAGGATTTAATAAAATAAATACTAAAATTACTAAAATTATAGTTAATTTATGATTCTTTAGACAATTGAATTTAAAAAATAATTAAACTACAAAAATTTAAGTTAAAATAAACATGAAAATTTAAAGACTAAAAGCGAAACAATAATTAATTAAAGTTGCACTAATCAAATTTAAAGAACTAAAACTATTGATCCACATAATCACTTCAATATATTTCAATTTATTAAATTTAATCAAGATAATTTATTATTTTCATAAGCTGAGATTTTTCCTAAAATTTCTTAATATTCCCTCTCAAAATATATTAATCCTATTTCTATTACTTCTATCAAGTAACTCTTAAATCTTTCTATCGAGTTATCAAGATAAAAAAAAACGCATTAATTTTTTTGAAAAATCTGTAAAATCAGATGAATCATGTATATATATTCTTATATATCATTCAATTGACATTATGAATTATATGATCAATTATGCAAAATCCTTTTTCGATTCATTCACATAAAATAAATCAATCAATAGGTGATCAATCTCTTAATAACATTCAGCACAATAATTATAGACAATATAAAAATAAAAATATATTGATTAAATAAAATAAAATCAATCCATTTGTGATAAGACTTCTCATAGACTTAGTTACAAGAAAATTAGCTCATGTATAAGAAAAGAAAACTAAAAAGAAGAAAAAGAAGAAATAGACTCATGAGTTCACAATAGAAGAAAAGATTGTCTCCAATTGAGGTTGGTTGTCTTCTTCCCTCTGCTTCCACGTTTTTCCTTTCTCTTCATACAAGGAAAGAGACTCTTATTTATAGCACTACAATCTTTCTCAAAAATCTTCCAAAAATCCCTAGACAAATTGGATTCCTAGTTGGTTTTAGATAATATCAAAGAAAGATTTTAATCGAGGGTAAATCTTATAAACCAAATCTCATAAATAAGAAATGATAATAAAGTTGAAAAGTAGTTTATTCTTCTTCTAAATTCATCAGATTTGGATTAGTAAGCCGCGTTTGTGCCTTATCTCAACAAACCTTCTACCGCAAACTTTTTTTCATCTCTTTTTGCCTCAAAATTGAAGAATCTTACAATTTGAAATTTCAACCCTAATGCACCTAAAATATCAAAATTTAAATTTTTTGAAGATAAAATTTAATTAAAGCTAGAAATTGAGCACACAAGATGAAAAAATAACCAGAATTAAATATACATTTTATGTCTTATCAAGCAATATTAGTGAATTAATTGATTCATTTAAAATCAATATCAATTTCATGGGCTTTATAGGAAGAATTTGTTTGCATTCTTGCTGCCATGGACAACTTAGTTATCAATGTTTTGAAAACTAGATTGATTGGTCGGTTGGATGATAAAATCGAAAATTAGATCAGTGACTAGTTTGATTTAGTTCAGATCGATTTTTAATATTATTTTTAGGTTTTAAATTATTATAAATATATTTATATATTTTTAGTATTTTTTGAATATTTTAAAATTATTTTAGTAATATGTTTTAAATTTTATTTATTATTAAACTAATTGAACTGAATCGATCAGAGTAATTAAACTGACTGAATAAAAAATCAATCAATTGACTAATTCACTAATCGATTTAATTTTAAAAGCATTGATTGTTATCTGTTTGATCTAAGGGTGATACACCTAGTGTTGAACTATATCAAAAAGATAATTGCATACAAGTACATAAAGGATATATGAATGCCTTTCGTTTGAAAAACAAAAAAAAAAAACATAGAAGTGAAAATATAAAGTATTAAGTCCGTGGTGTTATTGCACCACGAAAGAGTAGTACACGAGGAAATTTTTCAGGAGCATTCAATTTATCATATCAGACTGGACTAACCATCTAAATCATGCCATGTATAATGAATAATCTTTGTAAAAAATTAAAAATTATCACTGAAAAATAAAATCTATTAATTAATAATATTAATTAATAATAAATAGTAATTAAAAAATCTATAATCTTATATAATGAATCAATATCATATTAGAATTTATTTTTGTCTACATAATTTTAAAATTTAAAATTATTACTACAAAATAAAAAATTATTATACATGAGAAATTTTAGTTGAAAAATTTTTAATTTTATATAGTGAATCAAGATCAAATTAGAATTCCTCTGTGTATGCTGGTACAAAAGTACTATAACCATTTTCTTTGTCATTGACATTAAATAATGGTCCATCTAAAAGACTAAATAAATGGGGAGATATTTAATAGGATTAGTGGTAAGTTTTTAGAACATATAACCAAAAATCTGTAGGAAATTTATTCACATTCGAAAATAGTATGCCTTGCACTCAAATGAAAATGAATTTTTTCAAATATTTTTTTTCTCTTATTGAGGGAGTTCTTTTGTTTCTAAGGTTTCCTCTTTTGTGAATGTGGTTCCATTCGATGACTCATGGAAGATCGACTAGCCAATATTCATCTTTCACTGGGAAAGGCTAACGATATTATTCTTGAAGAAGGTGAAAGGGAGGACATCATGAGTAGTTATGACCTTTGTTTGTTGGGTAGGTTTTTACCTACTTATAGGGTTAACTCAATGGCCATGAAGGAGCAGTTGTTCAGTTTATGGAGGTCAAGACATGAAATCTTCATTAAGGAGCTCCAGAATTGTTACATTCTATTTAAGTTCTTTCATCCATATGATATGAAGTGGGTTAGGCACGAGGGACCATGGTCATATGATAACGCTAGCTCATACCATGTGTCTTTGAACTGCTATTGCATTCCTCTGTGTCCGGATTAACTATGCTATGGCTAACTGAACTAGGGCCTTTGTAAAGAGATAATCTATTGCTTGTCAAGAAGTAGCTTATGTCGTGCTACTAATGAAAGAGGTCCCTCATGCCTAGCTCCTGCAACCTGTAAATACGAGGCTTTCTTTTGATTTTTTTTCTTCTTAGATTCTTATATAGGGTAAGGGAGACCCGTAGTAGGAAAGGCTCGGATGAAGTCAAGTAAGCGTCACTCCATCAACCTTATCAATCAAAGTCGTGAGGGATCATGGATTTCTGAGAATGAAAGGAGGTGACTTGCCAATCATGGAACCATCGATTGCCACGTGGCCTCCAAGGTCTACGTGGACAGTCGTTCCTAAAACTTCTGTCAGGTAGTTGTCCAACCATTGAAGTAACCATAAACACTGTAAACCTCGCATTCCTAGACTTCTGGTTTGTTTATCCCATCATTTTTGTAAGCTTTCCTTAGGCTTCCCCTATAGGCTTGTGCGGGACTACTTGTAGTATCCCATACAGTCCATAAATGGACTCCTTCGTCATTCCACCATGCATCCAATGGTTGACTCTCATCCTTCCGTTTAGTCACCCTAACACTTGGCCTTGTATCGGTCCAACCATTCCTCTCATCTGGCAGCTATCTCGAGCTCACTGAACAGTAACTTAACCTTATTCTTTCTCCTTCAGTAACTGAAAGAGAAAGAAGGAAGGCAATAGAAGAGTGAATGATGCGAAGGCAGTAGCATGAGCGGAGTTAAGTAAGTAGCTGGTAGTTCTCATACTATAATTACTAATTGTTTTACTCTTACCGTTTTGTCTTATACGATATTAGAACTAATTAACTAAGACATTAAAGTAAAAAAAAATATGTGATTCTCTCTCTGTATTACTATATTTGTTGTCTTACTTTATTACCCGTATTAACTATTTTTATAACATACTTAACGATGAGAATCTTACATCAGAGAATAGAAGAGAAAAGCATTAAGGGAAGAGATAAGAAAACGATATGAGAAAGAAGGCAATGCCAAACATGATATGTAACATCCCTATCTCTATTCATTGACATTATGACATGAATATATTCATTGCACAAATGATATGAAATCACATATGAGCATATGCACTATATCAAATGATATGAAATCTCACATGAACATATGCAAAGGATAAATAATCATTTAGACATGTGAATTGTAAAAACACGACAATGACAATGGCACCGTTGCATTTGGGATACTTAAACATATATGAAGTGTTTGCATAGTTATATGACAAATTATTTCATGTTGTGTGCTTATTATAACATCATAAATAATGGTGTTTGAGAGCTCATCTAAAAGTATAAAGAGCATCTAGAAATTAGAGGATGGACGAAGGTGATGAAGGAATGAAGAAGAAGGACTACAAACAAAACTTTTAACTTTCAACCAATAGGAAATCAGCCCCAATCTTTTGACTTATTTAAGATAAGAATACAAACCATTAGGGTCAGATTTTGAGGAAAAACTGTGAGTTATAGCAAAAACAAAGGGAGAGCTAAGGAAGAAAGAAAGAAAGGAAGACGAAGAAGAAGAAGAAGAAGAAGAAGAGAGGGAGAAGAGTGAGTTGTCTAAGGTTTTCCAATTCTGAGACAGTAGGTAAGTAAATTTATCTTCTTCTCCACTGAAGTTAACGTCTCATGACATGTTAATCATGCATGGTTAGTGAGAATTATGGAGTAATTGAGGTAGAGCTCTTGGATGGAAGTTGTAATCCAAGAGAACAGAAGCTGATTCTATTGATTTTGCTGTTAGAGCAGAATATTTCACCCACGATTTCATAACCCTAGAAGAGGAATTGGGGAAAGTGCAAAACATGTAAGTTGTAGCCTTATGTCTCATATAGATGCATATGAAACAGTTTTACTTGATTCTATGTTTGTGAAGAGATATGAGCCCTTCATCAGGACTAGGTCAAATCTGAACCGAGATAATCTCAGTCTTCTGTTTTGTTATATTTTAATGACTTTATATTCTAATTTTGACAGAGTGAAAAACATGAAACTTGTAGGGTTATATTCCCTCTAAATACCTGTTAATCAGTTTTGATTAATTTGCTGTGTGAAAAGAGATATGGCTCATTGATTGAGACTGACTCTATATCAGGGTGAAACCTCACATTTCTTTTAAATCTGTTTTCCAAGAATTTGATGACCATAGACTCAGAATTTGATGATGGTCCAAACTTAAAAGTTGTATATTTATGTCTGATCTACATACTTGTGAAATATTGTTGCCAAATCCAGCATGGTTGCTGAGATATTATCCCTTTATCATGATTAGTTGTCAACATGTTATGAACCTACTTGCCCCGAGATTGATCTTTTGTTTTGGTGACCTTATAGACTGAACTGGATAATGAGTAAAATATGAAAAATGTTCATTTATATGTTTTGTAACTGATGGTTGAATATTATTGCAATTGAACTGGTATAGTTTGAGATATGCCTAAGAATGTAAGACCTACTCAGACTGAGATGATATTGCAACAGGGCAGAACTTAAAAATTCACCACATTTTATGTGTATCTGATATTAACTTGAAATTTGAATATGTTGTCTCATTATGTGTCTAGTTTGTTTGAAAAAAAGAATCAAGTCATTTGGATAAGTATATCTAGAGTTATTACTGTGAGAGTGTAGCGAGCTCAGGCTGCCATATAAGGAAAATATGTATAAACACTAGGTACACTTGCATGAATCATACCATAACTGCATACCAAGTATTCATAATCATTTTGATATACTTATACCCATGTATGTATCAAACGTTAGGATCTCAATACTTTGAAGAAGCCCTACCATAAAGGTTGGTCACATCAAAATGTGAGTAGAAACAATAATTCGATTCAATATGGGTGAGTAAAAATCATAATTGGATTCAATGGATGTATGTGATAATTGTATGATATGATTATGTTCTATTATATGTATATATGATTGAATTGTTACATGTTACCTCAAAATATAAGTCAAGTGAGAATTATTGAATTGTTACATGTTACATGGGAATAATATGATTATGTTCTATTACATGTATATATGATTGAATTGTTACATGTTACATGGGAATACAAGCCAAGTGAGAATTAAATGCTCTTAATGATTACTTGGCATATCAGTTATGAATAAGCACTTGCATATGGAACTAAAAGGGGCGTTGTGACCGACTTGTCAAACACTTGCAAATTACAAGAAGATGGACCAATAGGTCCCAAATCATATGTTACATGAATCACATGAATATCTGGGGAGCAATGTTTGTCTTGCTCGGTCACGAAAAAAATAAAGCTATTGCATTTGTACTTGCATAGTCAATTGTTATACTTGCAATGTATCTTGATGATATTTTATTATAGATTATGCCATGAGAATTTGATTATTGTTTTTATTCACTGAGTCGCGACTCACCAAATCGCAATTATTTTTCAGATACTGAAGCATAGACTTTGGACACTTTGGTACATAAAGTCTTGCATAAAGACACATGGAACATAGGTCGTCGGCTGAATTTCAACTCTCTCTCCTTGTGTCATGTACATACATTTGATAGGATCTAGATATGGTCACTGGTAACACATGTGTACATTAAATACATATGAGATTATATACGTATGATGAATAAACCTTAATGTGTATGCATTTCTGAACGTGAAATGCCATGATTTGCAACTGAAGACGATAGTTATAGTTGGTGGTATCAGAGGATTCAAGCACACGCGGGGCAGACATACAAATCCTAGTGTGTATGACATCGCGGGGCCGACGGGCAAATCCATGATGTTGAGTGCTCTGATAGGTAGCAGTTGTAGCCACGTTGTGATGTTATAATTTGTGGTACCAAAGCTGAATTACAAATGAGAACAATAGATGTCATAGTTATTGGTTTGACAAATAAATTTAGATGTTACAGTTTTGGTATTAGAGAGGGTTCAAGCATACGCGGGGCAGACGTATAAATCCCAGTGTGTATGACATCGCGGGGTCGATAGGCAAATCCTGGATGTTGAGTGCTCTGATAGGTACCGATTGTAGCATTACAAATTGTGGACTTGAATAGTATGAGTTTTGTATATAAATACAATTGTTACATTTATTGGCATTAAAACAAATATTAATATGGTTGTTACAGTTATTGGTATCAGAGCAACATGATTTGTAAACACAATTTGACATTACATGATATTCTTTGAAGAGAAAAGAGGAAGGAAGTGGCATACTGAATGTACCCGCTCAAATCTCCATAAGCGTTGGTGCTCTAATACTAATTACTAATAGGCATTCTCGGACTAAGAGCTCTTGTTCGCCTTTTTTAGGTAATTACCAGTCTTAGTTATAGTAGTAGGAATGTGATCTTCGCCTTATCCGGATCTATCTACACTGTCTTTTAATACACCATATGTAGCCAAAAGAGGCACTTTTGAATGTTAAGTTGAATGGTATGGAGTTATGAGTGCAAATACATGATTTACCCATTAGATTCATGTTTGTGCATGTAGGGAAATAGTTAGGAGATTTTATTGGAAAGTTTATGGAATATGAGGAGATAAATAATTCTAGCATTGGTCATATTTATATAAGAGTCTGAGTTCAATTAGATGTGAGGTAGCCTTTGAAAAGATTTAAGAAGGTTCGTATGACGAACGGTGAATTCTATGTTGTCTCATTTAAATATGAGAAATTGAGGCTCTTTTATTTCATCTATAGTTTATTGGGTTATACTAATAGATTCTTTGAAGTTCACTTTCACAAACTAGAAAATGAAATTACAAAAGAGTGGGGGAGCTGGTTAAAGGTGGCATTGAGAAGTAAGGGAGGTACTAGAGGAGGTGGTAGTTGGTTATGCAAAAAATATGGTGAGGCTAATGTTTTGGGATGACTTTCATAAAATTAAGGATACTATGATAAGATTTTGCTTTAAGAACTATGATGCAAATTTGGCAAGTGAAGTCGGGGGTAAGGGGATTGCACACATTAAGAAGTCTGTTGTAAGGTCTGGTCAATAGTTGGGTGAGTCCTCTAATGACGGGGTTAATCAGATAGGCTAGTTAAATGAGCCCATTTCATAAAGTAAGGCCTTAATTATTATGGAAGAAAGGAAAAAGAGGAGAGTTGGGTCAGATGGAAACTGAGGATTTTGTGATAGTGGACGATTCTAATGAAACCAATTTAAGGTGCATAAGAATGTAGTGTTAAGTTCATACGGTCCTTCTTCTTATTCACAAGATAAAGTTCCATCTTCGGTTATTAGTTTATCGACAAAGCCTAAGACTCAGGCTCGTCAATCATAATGAATTTTCTAAGTTGGAACTATTGAGGGGTGAGGAATTCTCGAATAGTTCAAAGTTTATGTGATTTAATGAAATCACACCACCCCCAGCTAGTGTTTCTTATAGAGACTTTAGTCCATAAAGATAAAAATTAAAGAGGTTCAGGTAAAATTGGGTTTTGCATATAAACTTATGATTAATAGATTAGGAAGAAGTGATGGATTGGCTCTCATGGGGGATCATTCGGTTGATTGTACATTAATTCATTTCTCCTAAAATTTTATTGATTATGAGATAAAGAATGAGGATGGTATTGTATGAAGGTTGACCAAGTTTTATGGATTCTTTGATCAGGGAAGGAGATTGGAGTCTTGGAATTTAATTTTGAGTCTTACTTCTCTTTGAAGATTGCCTTGTTGCTTAATAATATACTTTAATGATTTACTAAGGTCTGAGGATAAAAGTGTTGGTGTTGAGCATCCTAGTTAGTTACTTAGAGAGTTCAGAGAAGCTATTAAAGACTTTATTGATATTTCATTAGTGGGTCATCCCTACACTTGGGGGAAAGGCCGAGGGATAAATCATTGGGTTTAAGAAAGGTTAGACATAGCTTTTATCACTTTCTAATTGTTGGAATTATTTCCTTACTATACATTATCCAATCTTGTCTCTTATTATTCAGACCATGTTTATATTTTTCTTTGACTACTATTGTTATGTTGGAGTTTAAGGGTAAGAAGTTTAAATTTGATAATATTTGGCTTAAGGAAAGTGAATTTTGGGATGTAATGGGTGTATGATGGAATGGTTTAGGAAGGTGTGAGCTACTTGAAAGGTTACATTCATGCTTGTCTTTTATGCATGCATGGGAATGGGCTTATATACATAAATATCACATTAAGGTGGCAGGTATTAAAGATAAAATTAAACTCTTACAATCTAGAACTGATTTAGTAGGGATTGAAGAGTTCTTATGTAAGAAGAATAAATTGTCTACTCTTTTAGAGAAAGTGGCAATTTACTAAAAATAAAGGGCAAAAGTGTTTTGGCCTCAAAAAGAGGATTTTAATATTCATTTCTTCCGCACTTCTACGTGTAATAAAAAAAAGAAAAATAAAATTTATGGACTTAAAAATGACGATGGGGTTTGGGTAAAGGATGAGGTGGGTTTGAAAGATATAGTCAATAATTCCTTTTAGTCCTTATTTGATTGTGGTAGAAGTTTAATGTTCATGTGGCATGGTTTGTAGGTGAAGATGATAACATGGTGTTTACAACTCCTTTTTCTTTTGAGGAGTTTGATAGAGCCGTTAAGCAAATGCACTCTAATAAATTCCTATGACCTGATGGGTTAAATCTTGGGTTTTACTAGCATTTTTAATCCCTTGTAAGGAGAGATGTTTTCTTAACTTACACCCAAAGGTTATACTAAAATCATTTCCCAGAGATGCTTGATGATTCCTCTGTAGTTCTTATCCTAAAGTGTGATCAACATTCCTCTATAAAGAAGTTTAGACCTATTTCCTTGTGTAATGGTGTTGTATAAAAATCATTGCCAAGGTTTTGTCCAATAGATTGAAATGGGTGCTTCCTAATATTATTTCAGAAATTCAATTAGCTTTTATTCTTAGGAGATATATTTATGATAATGTTATGATGGCTATTGAAGTTTTGAATTATATGAGATGTAAGTGTTGGTGTAATTAAGGGAAGGTAGCATTAAAACTGGATATTAGTAAGGCTTATGACAAGGTTGATTGGATTTTTTTTGTAGAATATAATGGTTTGGATAGGTTTTGACATTAGGTGGATCAAGTGGATTATGTTGTGTGTTACCATTATAAGGTATAGTGTTATAGCTAAAGATTTTTAGCTTAGGTTTGTCATTCCAAAAAAGAGGTCTTAGGTAGGGTAACCTTTTGTCACCGTACTTGTTTATTCTGTGTGTTGAAGATTTATTGACAATGATAGATAAATCAGAGGCTAAAGGTGAGATCTATGGGTATAGAGTTAGTAGAGGTGCACTAAGTATTTCTCATCTATCTTTTATTGATGATAACCTAGTATTTTTCAAGGCTACCCTCAAGAATTCTTGGTTATTTTTAATATCTTATAACAATATGAGAACATATTAGGTCAAGCTGTGAATTTCTTAAAATCAGGTATTATGTTTAATTCTAATGTTAAATGAATAAACAAGAGGAGCCGGTGGGTATCTTAGGTGTCAATGCTAAAGTGAATACTAAGTGGTATTTAGGTCTTCCATCTCTAATTAGCAAATCTAAATACCCATTTTTGGGTTTATCAAGGATAAGGCTTGGAAGCGTTTGCAAAGGTGGAGTGCTAAGTTGTTATCTAAAGTTAGGAAAAAGATTATTATTAAATAGTTATGTAGGTTACTTCAATTCATTATATAAGTATCTTTGTTATCTCGATATCCTTATGTAAGGAGTTGTAGTGCATGTTAAACTCCTTTTAGTGGGGTAGTAGGAGTGAAGGGAATAAGGGCATTAAGTAGCAAAGTTAGGATAGAATACACGAAAGATATGAGGTAGGTGGGATGGGTTTTAAAGATTTATAGGCTTTTAATTATGCCCTTTTAGTGAAAGAAGGGTGGCTTTTGGTTTATAAGCCTCATACGTTAATGGCTTAGTGGTTTTTGGTTTCTAAGCCTCATACGTTAATGGCTAAGGTTTTCAATGCTATATACTTTCCTAATAAATTCTTCCCCTCCAAAGTTCGAAGCAATCGAAGTATTGTTTAGAGAAGTGTGTAGGGTGCAAAGGAGTTGTATGTTGCTGGGCATATATGGAAAATTGGAAATGGGGAGAAGATTAATGTTTGGTAAGATCTTTAGGTTCGAAATAAAGAGTTTGTTAGGGTTGAGACACTTATTGTTACGGGGTTTGAAAATCTAGTTATGGTTGACCTTACAGACCCAGTGCACTGTATATGGAATTTGAATTTGTTAAATGAACTACTACCCCTATTGGTTGAGGAAGATAGGTCGATATGAAACTTCTATTAGTTATGTGCCCTAGGCCATTTCTTGTAATGGATATTTTCTTAACAATGTCATGGTCACATTTTTATTAAATATCTCTTTTGTTTATGGCTAAATGATAAATTCCAAGAATTGTTAATTCTACTTAATGTCATCAAGTATGTGACTTGATAGTAAAATCTTTAGGTGTAAAGAATTCTATTTTAAATTGTCCCTAGTCGGTCATTAGTGTTAGGATAATAATAAATAAAGACTGGTATATGTTTTAATTAATGACTATGTTTTATTAGTCATGAATATGTGATATTAAGTTAAACACATAGATATATGTTTCAAAAATATTGTATTAGACCGACTTGCTATAAGAACACTATAGATAAACTGTCATAAGTTATTCTTATGCAATAGTATTAATTTAATCTTTTGGCCTAAAAATCATCATGTATTTCAATATGATAAACTTCATATTTTGATACAGATCAACATTATCTTTAACCGGATGATTATACAGACTAATATTAAACATAAAGTAAATCATATAGAGGAATATAAGTGATTGAGAAAGAATTTGTCTCGTATTTATTTACGAGAAATATATCTTTAGGCTCTTCGATAAGTTATATTGAAGAGATTGCATGGTCATGCGAAGATAAATTGTTAAAAGCTATCAATGTCATTTTATATCAGTCTACTTGGAGATCGAGAAATAATTGAACTATATAAGGATGATATGATTTATGTATTATGTTCAATTCAAATATAATGTGACAAAAGGATTATAATACTATTTGTAAAATAGGTTAGGTCAGATCATTGACCTTCACATAATTTGGGTATTTATAATATTTTGTTAAAAGTCATTTATGACTTGTAGGCCACAAATAGGTTTTGGGCTACTGCCAACATTATATGAACCTATTGGGTTGCCATATATATATATATATATATGCACACACACACACACACACACATATTTAGGATTTTTTAAAAAGAGAGAACATTCATATTGCTTTTGTAGAAAATGTTTTAGAGAGAGAAAAACTTTAGTGCTAGTACATTACTGGTTTTGGAGATAGCCTATTCGTATGGATACCTATAGAGAACGTTCACTCTTTGGTAGCATCTAGATTCGATCCCAAGCTCGAGATAAGGTGTTACTAGTGTAAACTCTCTCTCAACCTTTCAATGATCTTGCATCTGTTGTTCGAATTGGTGAGGTTTTCACATTATTCTTTTTTATTTAATCGAATTGCATGAATCCTTTTTACGTTTCCTATATAAAAAAGTTTTGTTTTCCCATTTTGCTCATTTTATAAAATCCAACTTCTCCCTTAATAGGTTGTACATAATGAAGTTGGGTACAAGTTGATGAGAAACCCTTGTTTTTATGAGTTGTTACATATTGTGAATCATATAAGATGGAAACAACTTTGAAAATTAAAATTACCTCCAAAGGTGTCATCGTTTGCTTAGAGAATATGTAATGATGTTTTACCAATTAATACTAACATTTTCCAAAGAGAGGTGCATGTCCCTTTGTTATGTCACCTTTATGGTGAAGATGTAGAGTATCTCTAGCATCTTTTTTAGGATTGGCCATATGCTAAGCAGTGTTGGTCTTACACTAATATCTCTTTTCCATAGAGAGGATTGGAAGGATTTTATGGTTGGTTGCTTGATTAGTTGGGTAAGTTAAAAGTTAAAGTTGCACACAAGATCTTTACCATTTTTTGGTCAATATGGCGTCAAAGGAACAAAAAGCTTTGGGATAACCAACTGATGTCTCTTAAGGTTGCAGTTCGACTAAGTCTCACATTCCTATTTGACTAGAATGTTGCTAAAGGGGGTATGAATTTAGCGACTAGTTCAATTCATGCTTCAGTTAGGGTTTTGAATGGGTTGGTTAAACCAACACACGAAAGGCTTAAATGTAATATGGATGTGGCTTTTAATGACTCTAAGAGGCTTTTTGGAATTAGGTTAGTGCTTTAGAACAATGATAGAGCTTTTCATGCATGTAAATCTATAAGTTATGTCACAGGCCAATACTTATAATGGATATTTTCTTAATAATGTCATGGTTGCAATTTTATTAAATATCTCTTTTTATGGCTAAATAATAAATTTCATGAATAACCAATTCTACCTTATATCATCAAGTATGTGACAAGATAATAAAATCTTTAGGTGTAAAGAATTATATTCTAAATTATCTCTAGTCAGTCACTATTGTTAGGATAATAATGAAAAAATACTAATATGTGTTTTGATTGATGACTATGTTTTACTTGTCATAAATATGTGATATTAAGTTCAACACATAGATACATGTTTAAGAAACATTGTATTGGACCGAGTCATTTTGAAAACACTATATGAGTCATAAGTGATTCTCATGCAATAGTATTAACTTAATCTCCTGACTTGAAAATCATCATAGATTCTAATATGATGAACTTCATGTTTTGATATAGTCCAATATTATCTTTAATCAAATGACCACACAAACTAATATTGGACATAAAGTAAATCATATAGAGGAATATGAGTGATTGAGAAGGAATTTGTCCCTCATATATTTATGATAAATATATCTCTAAGCCCCTTAATAAGTTAGACTAAATAGATTGCATAGCCATGTAATAATGAATTGATAAAAGTTATCAATGTCATTTTACACTAGTCCACTTAGAGATTGAAAAAGAATTGAACTATATAAGGATGACATGATTCATGTCTTATATTTAATTGAGATATAATATGATAAAAGGATTATAATACTATTTATAAAATATGTTAGGTCGGATCATTCATCTTAACATAATTTGAGTAGTCATAATATTTTGCTAGAAGCCACTTTTGACTTATGAGCCAAAATAGGTTTTTGGGTCATTGCCAACATTATATGAACCTACAAGTTTGCACACATAGAATAGGCTCAAAATGAAATTTGGTTTTAACTACTCTCTCTATTTGTAATTAAAATAATTATAGAAATTATCAAAATTACTAGATATCTATTTCATTTTAAAGGTTAAAACAAAATAGGATATTATTTTAATTGTATCTTTTAACATACAAAGTTCGCATAAAATATTAACAGTTAAGATATATAAGCAAATTTTATGGTTTTCAAAAACCATAAAGAACATTCATGTTTAGGAAACATTTTAGAGAGAAAAAAAAACTAGTGTCAGAATACTTCGGATTTGGAGAAAGGCTATTCGTGTGGATACCTGTAAAGGACGATCATCTATTGGTGACGTTTAGATCTAACTTTAAGCTCAAGGTTGAGTGTTACCAGTGTAACCCCCTCACCTTTTAATCGAATTGTATGGATCCTTAGTGGGATGCTATATAGAAAAAATTTTGCTTTTCTAATACATGTGTTCTACGAACCCCAACAGTGGTACCAAAGTCACTTGTGAATTTGTTTAAATTGAATTTGATATTATTCTATGTATAACTGTTTTATATGTGAACAAAGACGTGTTGTATTGAAAATTGTTTCAAAGGTTTGATGATAAACGGACTAGTTTAAGGCAATTTGATTAATTTTCATAAAAATTGAAACAATACATTGATTAGATTAATGTGTTTTAGGGTTTAATATGATTAGACAATTTGACAGTGTTGATTTGATTAACATGATTACAGTTTCTTGTGATCTATTATTAATTGGATTAATATAGTTTAATAAGATCTTTGTATTATGTTTTTCATCTTATTAATCATGGAGGATTGATTAAGTGTTAATCATTGGTAATTTGTTTCAAACAGATTAATCCCTTTATTAAAAGGTCAATTTAATCATCGAACGAGAATAGTATATTTTGAATAGATTGTTAAACTTCATGAATTTGTTTAAGAGTTAAAAGCAATTAATTACTTTTGCTATGAACAAATTAGTAAATCTAATTGATTAAACTTGATAGAATTTAGGTAGTGACTCATAGAAATGAGTAAGGTAAATCGTTTATCTTTCGGGTGCACTGCCCCTTGACCCTGAATTGATTCTTCATATAATTGTTAATTGCCTTAACATAATCTATTTAGCATATATGGATGTTTTGATTATGTGTTTTTGCATGGTACATGGTATGGCCCTTTAGACCAATGTGATTAGCTTTTGATTTCTATAGTTTTCAAGGGTTAAAATTTTTAAAATATGGCTTGTGTGTCTTTCATTTTTATTGTAATCATTTATTTTATTTGTAGTAATAGAATATTATAGATTACTATTTTTAACTTACAACTTATAATAGAGACCATCAAGGCACAAGATGGTGACTTTCATGGCACAAAAAGGTGATACTCAAGGCATAAGGTTGCGACCATTGATGGCAACCTGGGCAAATCCATGGATTTACCCCTAGGATTAACCTTTTGATACAAGGCACAAGAAGGTGACTTTTATGGCATAAAAAGGTGATCTTTAAGGCATAAGGTTGTGACCATTAATAGCAACCTGGGTAAATCCATGGATTTTCCCCTAGGATTAACCTTTTAATCTTCATATAGGCTTGTAAAAATCAATTTAGATGAAGGACCATGCTATGACACGTTTATTTTTATTGTTATTATGAATAGATGTTTATGATGCAATGCATGTGATTTATGATTTGTAACATAGTAATACATAATAGGTTAAAATTGGTAAAACCCTCAATAAGATTAAGTCATGAAAATGCCTACCATGATTCAAACACTTGTCAAGACTTATATTCCTAAATATAGGTTTTACCAAAACAAAGTATATTAGCCCATTTTTGTAAGAAAAGATGGATAATGGTGATATCCATAAATTTAAAATGGTTAGACTTAACTAGGCTACCAAAATAGTTTTGAACCTAGAGCATAAGATAGGATAAGCTGAGACATATAATGTCAATATCTTATAGTTATTCAAGAGTTACATAAGATGTAGTTGGTAAAGCGTTACCTACTAAATAACAAAATTTTAGCCAAAGCTTACTTAGCATTAGGTGAAATATCGATCTTAGCCCACTAAATATTTCAATGGTTGAAAATTTTTAATTTGAGGGTGAATGTTTTGATAAAATTTAGTAGGAGTTAATATTTAGTAAAATGCTAAGTACACTTTATAGATCTTTCTTATAGATTATGGATTCAAACAACGCCTCTAATTTGTCACTGTGATTGATCCTTAAGAATGATAAATTGAATGAGACTAATTTCTTAGACTGGTATAGAAACTTGAGAATTGTTCTCATGCAAGAAAGGAAGGAATTTGTCCTAGATCAGCCTATCCCCAAAGAGCCTGCTACTGGTACTCTTAGAGCCCAAAGGGATACTTACACTAAGCATTTTAATGACTCAGTGGATGTTGTTTGCCTCATGCTTACCAGCATGGAATCAAAGCTTCAAAACCAACTAATGGAAATGGAGGCCTATACTATGGTGGTTCATCTTAAGGAAATGTTCTAAGAGAAGACTCGAATTGAAAGGATCAATACCATTAAGGCTTTACTTTCTTATAAGTTAGCAGTTGGTAGCTCAATTGGTCCTCATGTTCTAAGGATGAAAGGTGGTCTTGATCATTTACAGAAACTTGGAAAAAAGTGTTTCTGAATTCCATAGGATGCTTAAGACTACCAAACTAAATATCAAGAACAACACCAAAAAGTTTCTAATGGTCAATAAAGGGAAATGTATGAATAAGAAAAAAAAAAAAGGGAAAGAAAAAGACAACAAAGGACTTAAAGAAGCCCAAGCCCAAACCTCTAAAGGAAGGAGGATGCCAATTCTACAATGAGATACGTCATTGCAAAAGAAATTGCAAGCTCTATGTGGACGATCAGAAAAAGAAAAGAGACATTGAGGTTACTGCTCTAGGTGTACATATTATATAGGTCAATTTATCTATTTATGAATCCACTTCATGGGTATTGGATACTAGATATGGATCTCACATTTGCAATAATGTGCATGGTCTAAAAAGGAGTAGATCTTTTTCCAAGGGTGAGGTGAACCTACAAGTTGTGAATGGAGAGTTGTTTCCTATAAGAACTTATGAGTTAGCTTTTACATAGTGGACTTGTTTTGACATTAAATAATTGTTATTATGTGCCTACTTTGAGTAGAAACATTATTTGTGTTTCTTGTTTGGACATGAAAGGTTTTGAATTTTTTATTAAGAAGAATAAATGTTATGTTTCTTATGATGACATGATTTACAGTTATGCTCATCTATTATCGAATGGTCTTCATGTCCTAAATCTTGAAAATAGAAATATTGAGTCCATCTGTAATATTGATACCAAGAAACATAAATCAAATGACTCAAATTTTGATTATCTCCGACATTGTCGTTTGGGCCATATAAATAAGAAATGCATATTAAAACCCCCCGGCCCCGAGAGGGGCGCGCGGGGGGGGGCGGGGGGGGGCGGGGGGGGGGGGGGGGGGGGGGGGGGGGGGCGGGGGGGGGGGGGGGGGGCGGGGGCGGCCGGGCGCGGCCGGCGGGGGGGGGGGGGGGGGGGGGGGGGGGGGGGGGGGCCGGGCGGGGGCCCCCCGCGCCCCCCCCCCCCCCCCCCC
>CATIWR010095658.1:0-31451 GCA_949677035.1 Omphalea diandra | reverse complement strand
ATTTTACCGATTTTAACGAGTCAAAACTCGATTTCACCCGATTTTACCACAAATCCGATTTTATATACGATTAAAATCGTTCACGTGATTTTGACTCGTAAAATCGTACGAGTCAACTCGCGATTTTGACAACTATGGTTACGACTATGGATCCGACATGCACCGTAAAATCATCTGCATAAGATTCATTCAACTCTTTTGGAGGATAGTAGCCATGAGCTTCTGCTTCATGACCATAAATTAGAATGCAAATTTCAAATTTTGAGATTAAGGCTTCATTTCACCTTCTGAAGCGATCCTAGCTAAATTTCTGCAAGATCAATATTTGAAATTGATATTAGAACCTTTCAATTTATATTGTCAAGATCAAAACAGAGTTTTGACTTAGGTTTAACTAATCTAGTCCAATAAAAAGATATAGTAGTACTAAACCAATATAAAAAAGAAGGGTCAAACTACCCTAAAGTTTATGGTGCCATCAACCATAACAACTATCTCATCCTAAATATGGACCACAAACTTACTCATTTTCATGTTAAGGGACCTAAACATGTTTCTATGTTCAATATTCATATGTTAATCAACCAAACAAAAAGCACACAAGAAAAACATGAAAAATATAGTATAGTTAGATTATGTATGAAGGTTATGAAGTGCATATAAAGGATAATAAGGGGGTCTTGGGCAAATATACACACACACATACACATACACATACATATATGTGTGTGTGTGTGTGTATGCACGCACGTGAGTACACACACACACACATATATATAAATTCAAGTTCTCCAGAAAAAGATTGCCACATAGTATTCTCTTTAGAGAGCTTGTTGTGATGACATACTTTTTGAAGAAATATTTATCATTTTCTATTTATATTTTATTTTTTATTTATATTATGAGCTTTATTTCTTATGTATTTATAATTTTATTAGGAGTTAGTATGTAATTGAAAAAGTAGTTAATGTCAATCTATTATTAAATTATTCTTTCTAAATAGAATCAAATTGATTTGGTTTATATATTGAGTTTGATTTGATTTAGTTCAATTTTTATTTAATTGAAAATTTAACACTAAAATTAAAAAGCCATATAAAACCTTCGAAAAAAAAGTCAAAAGTCAACTAATTAACCAATGCCAATATAATCCAGTTCAAATTAAGATTATGTCTGGATTGATAACTTCTTTTTAAAAATTTCTTTAAACATGATTTGATATTTTTTTTATTTGATTATACATCAACATTTTGGTTAGATTTATTATAAGAAGTGCATGAATGAAATATGAAAAGAAAAGATGCAAAAGCAAAATAAAATAAAATACATACATTGTTTAAATCCCTCAATTTTAATATGTTAATAAATTGTAGAGTTTATGTGTGTGTTTGTATAATTTATTTAATAAGCTCAATTAAATGAATACTTTATATAATTTTTAATTTTTGTTGTTAAATAATAAAATAGGCATTTTAATTTAAAATATATTTAAAAAATAAATAAATCCATGCAGACTACAAACATTTTACTAGTTCTTCTATAATAAATATGAAAATTAAACACATTCAATTTGTCAAAATTAATATAATTGATCATATAGTGTAAAGTTTTGCCCTTAAAAAGCTGAAAAAAAAATCAATTTCCATTTAAATGTGTTTTATATAAATAAATTCTACAGTTTTATATAAAATTTATTTATATATTTTATGTGTTTGATATTAATGAATTTTTTTTGAAATTCTATTTTCATAAATATTTAAAATTGATTATAACTAAAGTAAAATTTATCACATTTAATAGAATTTTTAAATGAATTCTAAAATTCTAAAATTTGTTTTATTACAATAAAAACGTTTTAGCTAAAATATAGTTTTCCCACTTTCATTCATTGAATCTTTTTTTCTCATGATCTCTCATCTTTCTTCATTCTCTCAATATTTTTTCTCTCTATTCTTTCTTTTTGCCTTTTTATGTTTAAATTTATAAAAAAATTTTAAAAATAATATAAAAATATTTTATAAAAATAAGATACTTAGTAAATTCTATATTTAAATAAAATATAAATTTTATTTTATTAAAATGAAATTCTATTTATATTTTACTATATATTTAAACATACAAATTTATTCATAAAATTTATTTACACATAAAATAAATTTTAAATTAAAATTAAAGCCAACAAATGCAATGCTGGTCTTAGTTCAAATATGTCAACCGGTGAGTCAGCGAGCAGAGTCCTAATAAAACCCTACAGGCAATAGTGGAAACAAGTTGCCTTCAGTCTCGCTTAAAAATTGAGCACACCATTGCCAACCTTTTAAAAGCGTTGGGTTACAATCTGAACCGTGCACATCAGCGGACGCACCCATGGTCCACTATCATGGACGGCAAACAGACGTTGGAACCGAGGTGTGGGCCTACAATAAAATATCCGAGTAACTCTTGAAACCCTTAACTTACCTCAAGAAAAAAAAAAAAAATAATAATCTTTAAGCAGCGCCTCCCTTTAAATAATCACTTGTCGAGAATTTCGTCCTCCTTTCCTGCCTCTCCTCTCCTCTGTCTTCCTCTCGCTCTGCAGCGGAGAGGAAAAATAGGAAATATATATAGAGAAAGAAAAAGAAGAGAAGAGAAGAGGAGAATAGAGAGACATTTGCTTAATAAGATCAAGATGCAGCAAACCAACGGTCCTGATCTGAATCCAGCAGCATCTCCACATCAGCAACTGCAATGGGTACGACCACATATGCAACAGCAGCAGCAGCAGTGGATGGCGGCTATGCAGTACCCAGCGGCGGCTATGGTTATGATGCAGCAGCAGATGATGATGTACCCACCGCAGCATAATCACCCTTACATGGCCTATTATCAACAGCAACTACAATACCAAAAACAACACCACTACCAAAAGCAACACAAATCACAGCAGCAGCAGCAGGGGAGCACGGAAGCGGCCAAGACTATATGGGTTGGTGACTTGCTTCATTGGATGGACGAGACTTATCTACATAATTGCTTCTCTCATACAGGCGAGGTATAATTATACATTAACTCATGATGGCTTCTGGGTTTATCCCAATTTTGATGAAGTTTTGAAACTCTAGTGACTTTTCCTTAATTTGTAGTTGTAATGTTGTGGATCGGATGTATTGGTTGAAAGTGTAGCTTCATTTAAGGCTTCCTAATTTATTATTGAAGCATGTTAAGCATGTCAGAAATGATTCCTTTAAATTGTTGTTTTTATTTCCGAGATCTGAAATAAGGCAAAGACTTTTAATTTTATGCTTGAATTGTGTTTTGCATATTTATTTCCCTACCTGCTGGATTTTAGTTCATTGAATTCAATTCATGTCTAGCTACATGGTTTATTGTATTATTATTATTATGTAATGTTAATGACTAAAAGTCTGGGTTCGTTTCTATTTTTGAAATTGAAGAGAATCTCTTTTGAATTTTTAAGTTCAAGTTATAAAGCTACTAGGCATATGAACTTCTCATTAACATATATATATATATATATAAGAATGAAATGGAATAAACTAAAAGATCGTGTGATTTATTGGAATCAACAAATTATGCAAAATCATACAAATCCAAGAAGTAACCACGCAAAGATGATTGCAGTCATATCCCTTCTACAATTGGTAGTGCAAATGTTGTCACTAATATTTAACTGGTTAAGGAAAGAAACCCACAGAAATTTAATAGCATCACCTCCTAATAATGCGAGCTGGCCAAACATCCAATGATCAATTTAATTCATCATGAACCCAGCTCAGTCAAAACGAATAAAACTATCCATTTTTGAGCAAGTAAAGCAAGCATGTGGAAACCCCTTAATGAAATGGCTAGTATTTTTTGAGAGTGATGTTGTGAAAGACAGCTCCTACAAAGATGTCCATATGGAATCCATTCTTGGATTTACAAGCATTAAGTATATATTATAACTCAGCCAGCTGAGTGCCAAGTTTGCACCACATCAGATTTCAACACTACGAGTAATGGCTTTGCCTCCCTGCTGAAATCTAGCTGTGCTGTTGTCAATTTTATAAAAGCATATATTTGCAGGATAAACTGTTCCCAATTTTATTACATCCTGCAAAATGTGTCAGACCTTCAAATAGGCTATACTTTTTAGTTATATCCTGCATTTAGTAAATCCATTCTTTACCTTCATGTTTAATTGTATTATGAACTACAGATTCTAGTTGCTGGAGATGCTATATTGCAGTTAGCTGTTGCTATATGCATTAAGATTATTCCAGAGTCCTTTTTATCTATTTAATTTCGATAGAGAACAGTTTTTGGATAGCTTTAGTTATCACTATGCTTTCTGATGTTGGTATCATCACACCTGCAGGTTTCCTCTGTCAAAGTTATACGCAACAAGCAAACTAGTCAGCCAGAAGGGTATGGATTCATTGAGTTCTATTCACATGCAATGGCTGAAAAAGTTTTGGAAAGCTATAATGGCTCTATGATGCCAAACACAGATCAGCCCTTCCATCTCAATTGGGCAAGCTTTGCTGGTGATAGGCGATCAGAGGCTGGTTCTGATCTATCTATATTTGTTGGAGATTTGGCTGCAGATGTGACTGATGCTATGTTGCGGGAAACTTTTGCTAGTAAATATCCATCTGTCAAGGGAGCAAAAGTTGTCACTGATTTAAACACTGGTCATTCAAAAGGTTATGGCTTTGTGAGGTTTGGTGATGAAAATGAGAGGTCAAGGGCCATGACAGAGATGAATGGTGTTTATTGCTCAAGCAGGCCCATGCGGATAGGTGTTGCAACTCCCAAAAAGTCGTCAGCATATCAACAACAATATTCTTCACAAGGTATATCATGATGCTTCTAACCATACATTGTAGATTTGGAAGCATGAATTTTACTAGTTTTATGTCTTGACACTAATTAATTTGCGTGTAGTTTTAACTTTAGAACCCCAATGTCCACTAATGCATTGTTCTCTTATATTCATGATGTCTCATAGAAATAGAAGAGATAATCATATCCCATGCAACTGCATCAAAGAATTCAAGCAATTCTCTTATTCATGTTGTTCTGTTTCTTTTTCATGCATGGTGGCATCCCTTTAGGTTCATTTCAAATGGATATAAGCAAACTTCATACAGGATCAATGTTAATGAAGGGCATGTAGTGGTTGTCAAGTTGCTTGAGATACATCCTTGGAATCTCTTTGATGGACGCTGTATTTTTTAAAATCTTTTAAAGTTTCAATATGTCGTGCTGACAGTGAACAGGCTTTGAATGAGGGTACATACTATTTTTACTTTGTTATTATGCTAATCTATCAAGATTTTTCTGTGCATTTTGATATGCTGAATATCTGAAATTACAAATTTAGGTTAGTTATTCCATAGATGGATTTTCACAGTTGGTATGTGTGTGTGTAGACATACACATTTATATATGTCTACACACACAGATGCGCGCACATGTATATGTATATATAGATATCTATATACACACATACACATGTATATATAGATGTCTATATACACATACATGTGTATATGTGTGTGTATACATGTGTGTGCGCATCTGTATGTATATACACTCTATAAGGGTGTGTGTGTACACACATCTATAAATGTATATACATATATAGATGTGTGAGTGTGTGTATATGTATACACACATCTATAGATGTGTATGTACGCATAGATATGTGTGTATACACACATACACACACACATATATGTACGCACGCGCACACACAAAAGTACACACATATCTATAGATGTGTGTGTACATGTATAAATATGTATAATTTGCGCATACACACACACACACACACACACACACATATATATATATATATATGTACACATATCTATATAGGTACATACCTTTATAGATGATTGCAGTTTTTAACTTTCTATGCATTTGATTGGTTTTAGGTGTAGGTTACAAATTGAAGGAATGTTTTGAAAGTGAGATATTGAGAATATAATTTGCATTTTCTGTAGCAGTTTAACTAGGTGTAGATATATACGAGAAGTCTTTTGATTAAAAAATTAAAAAGATACAAAGATCAGAAGATAGAATAAGGACAGTCTGTTTAATGTTGTTGAAGCCATCTGTTCCTTTTTGCTATGGGCAGAAGCTGTTAAGCAGAATCACATTATTTTTATTTTCTAATTCCAGTTCTTTTCAAATCTTACTCTTCAATTATGGATTCCTTTGTCTTTCAATTCTCTTATTTTGTTATTTTGTGACCTTTAAACTCCTAAGAGGTAGTAATTGTAAGTTGCTAGTCGTGTTATGGAGTAGCTTTCCTATGTTTATACTTTCAGTTTGAATTCTAAATCCAAATTTGTTTCCATTTCCTTTCATTAGCTTTGGTGTTGGCTGGTGGGCATGCTCCAAATGGTTCTATGGCCCAAGTATCTCAATCTGAAGGAGACTCTAATAACACAACTGTGAGTTTGGCTTTCTTTTGCTCCATTGATCATATAAAATCCTATGAATCTCCACATTCATGTCATATTGCAGATATTTGTTGGTGGAATTGACTTTGACATCAGTGATGAGGTTCTGAGGCAACCTTTTTCCGAGTTTGGTGAGGTTGTGTCTGTGAAAATACCTATAGGGAAAGGATGTGGTTTTGTGCAATTTGCTAATAGGTACTCTTACGATATTATTTTCCTTATTTGACTAAATTTTGCATTAGTTCTTTCCTTACTATAAGTAAGGAATGTTCTATTATAACACCTTATTAATAATAAAGACAATTGTAAAGAGTTTATTGTCTTTAGGTGTAACTGTAACATTACAAAACTTTGTTTTAAAGTCTTTTTAATGGGAGAAGACAACATATTGACTTTGATTTCTGTTACCATGTCATACCATGCTCCAATCCCAGAAAGAGTGCCGAGGATGCACTGCAAAGTTTGAATGGGACAACAATTGGCAATCAGACAGTTCGCCTTTCTTGGGGTCGTAATCCAGCAAACAAACAGGTAAATTTTGCTTAGTGATTCTTTTGTTCTATAATTTGAAGATTCCTTCCCTTACGATATTTAAATTATATTGAGTACATGACTAGGCCTTCTCTCATTCTCATTAAAATCGAAACTATATTTTGCACGGTTCAATGATTGCACGCAAGATTTTAAGTTGCAATTGTGGACAGTGTGGTGGTTGCAGGCACATTTTAGACACGTTGGAATGTTATGGTCAAAATATAACGATTACGATGGACGATAGTGTGAATTTTTTTAAAAAATACCAAATGACCAAAATCACTCGTTTAACATTTATCTACTGAAGCTATATATCATTTATGGTTCTAGTATTAATAAGCTAAAAATACTCTAATACAACATATAATTAATATAAATAGAGCCTTCTCATGTTGAGTTGTGGGTAATAGCAATAAGGTAATGCATGCACCTGGTTTATAAAACCAAACCTAAAAGAGATGTTAAAAAAAAAAAAAAAAGGTCCACATTGCCCATTGAAGGAGGGAAGTCCAAGAAGTTGTTGTTAGCTTTTCTCTGGAGTAGCTATTACAAGGGAAATAAATTCAAGTCAATCTACACTAAGGCAACCCAGACAAGCCATGGAATATTAGGAAGAAAAACAAAATGGGAATTGAAGCATTTGAATTTTGAGCCTTAATGGAGGACCTATAAGAAATTGTTTAAAATTTCATGGGTTTCTTTCTAATATTTGGATATTTTTTAGATTTGATCATGTTCCTTCTCTTCTTCTCTGATTTGATCTTTTCTCTTGACTTTTGCATGTTTTTCCTTTACTTCCTTCTTGATTTACTTTTTCTGATCTGCAATGTTTAGATTACCTTTTTGTGATGTTGATTGGAAATCATTTGTATTTTCTTGGTGATGTCGACGTTACCTTTTGTGTGAAACAATTGAAACCGTCCATGATTTAGAAAAAGGGATACAAAAATGAAGAATATTGAATTTTTTTTCCCAAAATTTGTGATGAATCGGCTACTACAATACGTAGTTACTAATATTTAAAACTTTGCTTGCATGAATAGTGTGGTTGTTATACGATGGGAATAGGCATGTGCATAATATTGGGAATTAATTAGATTGATTGCATAAAAGGTAAATGCAATAAAAAATAAAATTTTTACTAACTAATTTCTAGCCAAGGATCCCTTTGATGCATGATGTGATTATACCTTTCTAGAAGTTCATGGACATACCTTATGTTCTTATTCTTTGTTCTTCATTGACAATAAACTCGATCGAGTTGTAGCAAGCCACAACTGTCCTTTGTTTGGTCTTTAATGGTATCTGTGCGAATAATGGGTAAGAATCCCAAAATGACTATGGGAGCTTTCTAGGGCAGAATGGTCTTTAGAGTGGGAGGGGAGGGTGGTAAAGAAGGGATGCTAGTGTCCTTAAGTTTTTCCTTAAGTTTGGCTGACCACTTAAGCATTTTTGCATATAGGAGAAGACCAAAACCCTAATTCTTTTGGGTTAATTTGGCCCATGTGGTTAAATTATTATTTGATCCTTATTAAATATTTATAGATAAGTCTATTTGGTACTTATTAAATATTTATAAGTAAGTCCTTAATATTTGAATGCACTTTCTATTTAGTTAATACTCATTCCATTTTATTTGTTTATTGTCTTTATATGTGATTCTTTAGACTTTCTAACTTATTGATATTACGTATAGGTTATAGTTCTAAATCATTTATTGAGAACTAAATAATCTAAACATTTTAGTTTATTATAAGATCTCCAACTACATGTCATGACTATTCAATAACTAAGAATAATCAAATTGATTCCGATCATATATTCTTAGCAAGTCGGTGAACAATATCATTTGGTCATTTTATTGATGATGCTCTAATTAAGTATAAAGCATGGGTGCATATTTATTCTATATGAGTTTGATCATGCTTAGTTCTTTTACTAGCTAGTAACTTCAATAATCAACTTAGAAGACTATCTTTGTAATTATCATTATGCTTCGGCTAAGACTTTATAGGTAATACTAGAAAGATTAAATGGGAAATGCACTTAATGCATAGGTAAATGAATCTTCTCTTGATCATTGATTGCCCCATTTAAATTCATATTATTACCAAAAAATATGTTTTATACGTGATTCATGGTGAGGACAATAGAAGTCATAAATAAAAAATATAGTAATTATTTGATAAGATACTATGAAGATCTCAATTCTAAGGACTACACACTACATAAGATGTATGTATTATTTTGTATAGTCACATCTCAATAGGTCATTCAGTGAACTTGTATTCTAGCAAACACTTATATGTTAATTTCAATTATCTTGTGTATTTTTACTATGAGATTAGTAGCTTTCTTGATCATCTAGGAAAACATGTAACATGTTCTAGTCTTAAGGACTATTAATGTCTAGTGTTAGTAGAACATCAATCAGGAATATTTAAAATAATGCTTTTATATGATAGACATCTAATAATTATAATTTTTTATAACTACTTTTGCGAAATATGTTTATTCTATGGGCTTCCTTTATAGAGTTAATTGAATAAGTTAAGTAATTTATTACACATATAATAATATACAAAAGAAGAATGTCATTGTTTTTATGATAATTAACATATATTATATAAATGTTATCTAGTATATGAGTTGCTAACATCTTAGCTCAATGTAGACATAAATTTTATGAGGTTGACTTGTAACTTTCATTCCTCATTTATAGAAACTCGTGTAGAATTTTATCCATGTTCAACTTAGTAGCTTACCAAACACTTTCTTCCCCTTGTGCGTTAATCAGTTCCTCCCCATGTCTTACTTTTTATATAATTATTATATAGGTTATGTTTCCTATAGGCATTTTTTTAAAATGATATCTTTTTTTTGTTTATTTATATTTCTTCTATCCTTTAGAATTTATTGGAGTGTTTTGACAGTGGAGAGGGGATTATAATCAATTGAATGGGGCATATTTTGGAGGGCAAGGCTATAGTGGATATGGATATCCAATGGCACAAAGTCAGGATCAGAACATGTACATTGCTGCTACAGCTTCTAGCGCTTCTTAATTGGAGTATGACAATCACCAATAGCTTATAAATCCAATCATGCAAACAAGCCTTAACTGTTGTCATCAAAACCATGATGAAAGAATAGGATGGCTATAGTTGTTCCTTTGCTGCTATTATTGCTTTCACTATTTGTACTTTGGAGAATTTTATAGATTGATAAAACTTTTATTGAATGACTTGTGCTAAATTTGTATCAAAATTTTCCCTTTTTTGTTTTTTTGTTTTTTGGGGTTTGCTTTGGGAAGTCTTTTTGATAAGTGGAAATTTTATTTATTTGTTGGATTTGAACTCCAAACAAGAAGAAATGATAAGGACTAAGCTTTTGAAGATTGCTTGATTTATCCCATAAATTTGGTTAAGCTAATACAAAATGGGTCTTAGTCCTTTTCTCATATTTAAGATTTTCCTATGACTCTAAAATGTATTTGAATTTGATATTTTACTTGAACTTCGTAGATTATTGTAATTTTTTAATTAATTAATATAGTTCTTAGTTGTAGAGTTAATCAAGTTGTGGATATATTTTGGATTAGGCAATAGGGGGCTCAAAGTATAACTCAGTAAGATATCTTTACAAGATGTGGCCTAGTCAGTTTAAGATAAGATTTGTCATAAATAATAGAAGTTATTTCACATGCACAAAATTTGAAGTCCATAAACACAAAAGCCTACAAAATTATGCTTAATAATAAGTTTCTTAATGACATGGCATTATCAAAGTCAGACTATATTTCCTCTTACTATACAAACTCTTTCATCAATTTCGAAAAGGAAGAGATTAATACTAGGAAAAGAACTAACATTAGATGTTCTTTTATCTACTCCTAATGATCACATGGATCAACTATTCTACCAAACCACATGATTAACTAATAATGTTATTCATAACTCTTGCCTTGCCTTTATATCCTCTTAAACCTTGCTTGCCAATTATCCTTATCTTGAAGTAAAGGTAATTGTGAGTGCCCTCGAGATTTTGCGGTTGCACTCGAATGAGTGAAATCTTGCTTACGACTTCATCCTTTTATATATCAATCGGGAGGGTTGAGAGGATGAAAGTTTTACATCAGTAAAAACCCCTAAAAAAATGTCATACGTTTGGTCAATAGGGGATCCTTTAGGCCTCATGTAAGTTCGAAGCAACAAGAGATCCTTTAGACCTTGCGTAAGTTCGAAACCCTTTTTATCAAAGTGATATTTAATGGGGGACCAAAATGGGACAACATATTGGTATCATCCCTAAAAGATGTGGAATTGCCACTTGACTTTGGTTGGAACAAGAATATGGACAAGGCTAGATTTGAACCTAACTAAGTCATTTGGAATGCCTAATTCATCTTTATCCCATTAGAGATCGAGTTCAAAAATTGGGCACAATTTAAGGAAGAGGTTAGACACCCCCAAACTGTCTGGATATTGGGATCCAACCTTTGAGCATCTTTGGTTCACTTTTACTATTTTAACCATGTTATTAATTAGTTTAGTTAAACACCTTTAAGCATGTTCTTAGTGCAATCTAATCAATCATATCTCAGGGTACAGGTAACCTAGCTTATACATCCTATGCCTTAAACGACCCTTTATGGGAATGGCAAATGAATAAAGGGATACAAGAAAGTATCAAGAGAATAATGCAAGTTCCTTTATGAAAAGTGTGAATTTCAGAAACTTTATCACTCAATTAGGGCATGGTGAGGAAGCAAAAAGGTTACTACCATCACCATCACTGGTATCTCTCAATGTCAAATTGAGTAGTATGCCATAGTTAATTAAAGTCTACGTAAGATAGCAAGGGCTCATCAACACTCAATCATATTCACAAAAGCTGATATGTGCAACAATGACTAGAACCATAACTGCCATTTATATATAGGCACCATATTAGGCAAGCTTTCATTAATAATGGCTCTTCTACAAACATTATGCTTTTTTCTGCCTCTAAAGCCATTGGTGGTAGGGAAGACATTATGTGCCAATCCACCAGTCTTAGGATTTGACTCATCATCCTTAGGCACTTTCATTAATACTAATTTAAGGATAGATAGGTGTTATTAGAGAACCCATGACTTTCATCCTTAACACTCTGTTGTTGTACTAACTTTGTTTATGAAGGAAATGGCTTAACGAGCACAACCTTGTCTTATCCATCTTGCATTAGTGTGTCAAAGGTTATTGGAACATGAAAGACATCTTCATCCCTACCATTATGAGACCTTTTGAAATATGTGAAGCTCATCTTACTGAAGCCAACTTTTTTAACGAATTTGTAAAAGAAGATGAAGCCATTATAGCTAAACTAGAAGGTACTTCACTACCCATTTGGAAATAGTTGCAACGTGGTGGCATTTAAGAAGAAGGCCACACAATATAGGTAATAACAAATGGCAATAAAGAAGCCACATTCAAAATAAGATAAATGTTAAGTCCTTCACTCACCTCGATGGAAGAAAGGTGTATAGCCTATGATGGTTTGCATGGTGTAAGAAAGGTTTTTTCCCTAGCCCTATATCACTAAACACCACCCATGTGCTTCAAACACATGAAACCTACTATACCTAAACACATGAATCTTACTATAACCAAATTCATAAAATGAAGCCCAAAATGAAAAATATCTATTGTAAGCCTTTGAGCAACTATAAGACCACCAAAGGCGAAGGGGAGAATAATTAGAAAAGGTGAACTTAGCTAATGAGAGGAAACCACCAAAGCCTATTCACATAAGTAAACTTGTACATCTTTGGATTTAGAAGGCCCTTATCACCTTATTAAAGAAGTACATGGATGTCTTTGCATGGATGTATTAGAAGATGTTAGAACTAAACCCGAAGCTTGTCACCTATCACTTGAGTGTTAGGCCTGGTAGGAAACTTGTCAAACAACAATTGAGGTTTTTTACCTATGAAATGGAAATGCAAGTCAACGATGAGGTTTAAGGGGGGGAAAAACTCTTAAAGGAGACCTATACAACTCCCTACATAGTTAGCTAACATCTTATCAATCAAGAAAAGAATAGGAAGATCAAAATATTTGGATTTTTATTTCTTAATAAAACATGCCTTTCCTTTGCCAAACATCAATAACATGGTGGATGTAATAATAGACCATGTGATATCTCCTTCTTAGATAGATTTAGTCAACATAACCATATCTTAAATGTTAAGAAAATAGCCTTTTGCATACTTATTGGAAATTTTCACTATATAGTTATGCCCTTTTGATTATAGGAAATAGGAGTAACTTATTAAATGGCCATGGTTGCCTTATTTCATGATATGATACATGACTTCATGGAGGACTAAAAGGATGTTGTAGTGGTGAAGTCTAAAAAAGTGGAAGACCACCTAAAATGCTTAGAAAAGTTGTTTAAAAGATGTAGGAAATGCAATCTTCACTAAAACCCATTGAAGTGCACTTTTGGTGTGGGAGTTGGGAAATTTTTGAGTTTTATGGTGCATAGGAAAGGAATCAATGTTGCTCTCTCCAAAGTTTAAGCCATCTTGGTAATGTCTCCTCTAACTACTCAAATGTAGCTTAAAAGTTTCTTGGGCAAGATGTCCAACATGAGAGGATTTATACATGCATTGGTTGAAATTGTACTCTCTTGCAATCCATACTAAAAAATAAAGACCTTTTTCTTGGGAAGCAAAACCATAGTATGGCATTTACCGCATATAAAAAATACTCGCCTCCCCAATTAGTATAACAATGTTGTAAGCGTTTATGCACCTAGGAGCTAGATGTAAACTCTTATTTTCATCAATAATAAATGACATCTCCAATGCATAAAATCTCCTAAAGGGAGGTGTTTTTGTGGTTCGAAAACATGTTCCTCCAAAAAACTCATTGAAATATGCTTAAAATATTTCTGGCGCATTTCTGCAATTTTAAAAAAATTAAGAAATGTGTTTTCATTTTGAAAATGTGTCGGGCGCATTTATGCAATTTTAAAAAAATTAAGAAATGTGTTTCCACTTTGAAAATGTGTTTCTTTTGGCTTTTGAGGAAAAAAAAAAAAAAGAAATACACAAACAAAACAAAACTCTCGCACATATAGTAATCGATACACATAACATAAAAGCGACCCACTCCCAGCAGCAATAACGACCCACTCCCAACAGCTACAATGACCCACTTAGATCAGTTTTAATGGATACTGAATAAGTATTTTTTATGGGCATTTTTCTCAGAAATTTATTTGCTATGGTTATCAGTAATATGTGTAATCGTTGCACAATCTATCTTACTACTGTAATATTTGTTGTTTTTCTCTTTTATATTTTTACTATGATATTTTTTTCACATTACATTACATTGAGATTTTATTGTCATTTTTTAGTCTTAAGGACCAAAAGAAGGAGAAGAGAATATTTTGAGCAGTTCTTTTGATTTTCATAGTAGAAGTTATTGTGATATTTTTTTTAAAAAATGTTGAGTTCTATCTAAGATAAGAGTAATAGAGATAAAAAAAATGAGAAACGAAAAATTGCTGGAAAAATAAATATGAAAAAGGAAAAGCGTGAATGACATTTTTTCTATTTTTAATTAATTTTCTACTAATAATTTTGGTTATCTACATACAATTAATATTTATATTTTGAATACTCAGTTATTATCGTCTTATTTATTTTTATAATTAATATTAATTTAGATAATTATCTTTAACCATATTTTTTGGTATAATTCATAACTATTTGCTTTAATATTTTTTGCAAATGTATATATGTAAGAAAAATATTTATAAATATGTCTCTATATTTTTCATATTTACACATTTGCTTTATATTTTGTTTCCTACATTTTTAAAAAATATTATTTTTTCAAGTCTATTTTCACATTTTCCGTTTCTATACTACCTAGAATGATATTATTACCTTTAAGTGTTCACTTAAGCACAAATACTAATTGATAAAGTCCATAGAATATACACTGTCCAAACATGATTATAAAAATGTTCATAATGTTGAGACAATATGTTTACATTCTAAAAATACTATTTTCAAATCTTCTCGAGTCGTAGTTTCAATAAGAAGGGATATTGATAAAGTGGATAAACTAGCATATATTATGTCATTCTATTTATAAGTAGTTGTAATGACTAATCATACAGTGACATGATGGACTAATGCGTAAATTCTTATTGTTAAAATAAATGATTGAATTGACATTTAAAAAAAACTTTAATGAAGCAATTGTATAGTGTCATACTAAAAATACTATGTTGGTTGTAATTGTTGGACTAGGTTGGTTAAACCTAAGTCATGAATCTCTTTTGATCTTGACAATAGAGATTGATCAGTTCTAATACTTTTATTAAATGTTGTTTTGCAAATTCTAAGTTAGTTTTTTCATTAAAAGTTGAATGGAATTTAAAATCTCCAACCTTGAGAAGTTCATCCAAATTCGCGGTGTGTTTATCCTAAATCGCAACCCGAATTTATCATAAGGGTGAATGAAGCTAGGTTAGAGGAATTCACAAACAAATTTGCAACTGAGACCTAACTGAAGAAAGTGAGCTTGAGTCATAAAGGAATTCACGGTGTGTATCTTGTCTGTCTCGCGATCGCAACTTTTATAGTGACAAAAGAGGGAAGCAAAGTCAAAGCCACAACACGCCAAGTGTCTAAGGTATCCGTTGAGGATAAAAAAATCACAAGGGCGAATTCATGGTCGCAACTGCAACTCAAGAAGCTGTAATTTTCTCTTTAAACAGAGGAATTCTCAGTATCGGTCACGCCCAAGGCAAGTACAACTTGCAACCGCGACTTTCAAGAAGTAGGTAAAATACAACGACTATATTTCTTAGATAACCAATGAGCAGCTGACACGTGGACTAGCCGTTAGACATAGGATAGGGTTCTCTGCCATGATTTTTGGCTCCTCAATGCAAATTAGAAATTCGCGACCGCGAAATGGTAGTCGCTACCATGACTTTCGCCTGACAATCATTCAATGCAAAATTTGCCTAACACAACTTGAAGATTTGTTGATAGTTTTAGAGTAACGTCTCTTTGGTGGATGTAGGCTATAAATACTCCACCAAACATATGTAAATGCAAGAGAATTCATCAATTTGTAACCAAACTCTTGCCAATTTGCTACTCATTTCTTTCATTCTTATTTATGTGTTATTGATTGTTAGGTGTGAGCAATAAACACTATTGTAAAAGGTTGAGAGTTAGCCTAAATTCAAAACTCTAATAAGAGATTGAAGTGTGAGCCTATACAAAATACTTATGAGAGATTTTTATGTGAGACGAGAAAACACAAGGTGTAAGGGTTTTTGTGTGAGCCATAAACACAAGTTATAAAAGTTTGGTGTGAGCTTAGAAACACCAGTTTAGTTGAGTAAAACACCCAATTATGAAGAATTGGGGAGTAGACGTAGAGTTTGTTAACAGTCAAACCACTAAAAACCTTTGTGTTGATTTTTCTCATCTCCTTCTTAATCTCTTAAACACACTAACCTTTCATTTTAATTTTTAATCACCACCAATTCAACCCCCCTTCTTGGTGCCTTAGGCTAACAAGTGGTACCAGAGCCAAGTCTCACAAAAGAAAAAATCTTAATCAATTTAAGAGAAACAATGTATGAGAACTTGTTCCTAGGCCCAAGGAACACCCAATTGTAGGTTGCAATAGGTGTTTAGGAAAAAGTTAGATGAGTAAGGATTCATTACTAGGAATAAGGCTAGATTGGTTAAAAAAGGTTACAACTAAGAGGAAGGCATAAACTATGATGAAACCTATGCCCCCATTACAAGGTTAGAGGCATTAGGATTCTCTTAGCTTATGCATGCTTCATGAATTTTAAATTATTTCAAATGGATGTCAAAAGTGCTTTTCTAAATGGTGTTATTGAGAAGGAAGTTTATGTTGAACAACCTCCTGGTTTTGAATCACATAGTTTTCCAAATTATGTTTATAAATTGAAAAGAGCCTCATATGGTTGAAACAAGCTCTAAGAGCTTGGTATGTAAGGCTTAGCTCTTTTCTTTTGAAAAATGATTTTGAAAAGTGATTTTGAAAAGGGAAAGGTGGACACCACTTTGTTTGTAAAAAGGCGTAAAAATGATACACTAATAGTATAAATTTATGTTGATGATATCATTTTTTGTGCTACTAATAAATCTCTATGTGAGGATTTTGCTAAGTGTATGGCTAGGGAATTCAAAATGAGCATGATGGGAGAGCTCAATTTTTTCCTTATCTACAAATAAAGCAAACTAAAGAAGGGATCTTCATCAACCAAACTAAACACACAAAGAACATACTCAAGAAATTTGGCATGGATGGATGCAAAGTAGCAACAACACCGATGAGTGGTACCATCAAATTGGACAAAGACGAATCAGGTAAGACGAATGATGAGAAGAGATATTGAGGTATGATCAATTCTTTACTTTATCTTACTACTTCTAAACTTGATATTATGTTTAATGTATGTATGTGTGCTAGATTTCAATCCTATCCCAAAGAGTCACGTTTGAATGTTGTCCAAAGAATTTTCAAATATTTGTATAACATATTGCATTTAGGATTATGGTATCCTAAAGATTCATTGTTCAGTCTCATAGGTTAATTGGGTGCGGATTATGTTGGTATTCTTTTAGATAGGAAGAACACTTTTGAAACTTGCCAATTTACAGGAGAATAATTAGTGTCTTAGTTTAGCAAGAAGTAAGTTTTGGTTGCCTTATCCAAAACAGAAGCTGAGTATGTAACTATGAATTGTTGTTGCACCCAAGTACTTTGGATGAAACAACAATTGAAGGATTACAACAAGGATGTTGATCACATTCCTATTAAATGTAACAACACAAGTGCAATTAATCTCTCTATGAATCCCATCTAGCATTCTAGGAGCAAAAATATAGATATTAGACATAATTTTCTTAGAAATTATGTCCAAAATGGTGATGTTATGTTAGAATTTATAGACATAAATCATCAACTTGTGGATACTTTCACTAAACCTTTCAATGAAGAAAGGTTGAATTTCACGAAGAGAGAATTAGGAATGCTTGATGGAAATTCCCTAAAGTGAAAAGTATGATATTTTGTTTAATTGCTTTGTGTTGGTGATTTGCGATATTTATCTTTGGATGTCTTAATTCTAAATGCACTTGTGCTTTTCTATGTCAATTTGCAAAATTAAGCATCAACATATTAAGTGGATCACAACTTTAAACGTCAAATTTTTTTTCTTGCCTTGTAATTCGCGGTCGCAATTTGTTGACTCACGGTCGCGAATTAGAGGTTCATTTTATCCAGTTGACAATTATCAATTTGCGATAGCGAAATTTGCTCTCCACCGTGAATTTAGTCAAAATTGAAATTTATGACCATTGTACGTGTCAATTCTTGAGAATTTTTTGTCCGTTACTCATATTTCAGAATTAGCGGTCATGATTTTCAATTCACAGTTGCGAATTTCAGTAACTGCCTCACATTAATTTTATTTGACTGCCAATCATTTTCAACCTTTCATTATTCACATTCTAGCCGTTTATACACCTTTTTTATGCCTATATAAACCCCTTAAATAGTGACTCTCATCACCACTTCATACACCAAATCAATCTTATCTTCTCTCTTATTCTAAAATCTCTCAAACTTCCTACCCTCTCCAATGGCTCCTAAGAAGGCTTCAAGAGCAAAGAAGGGTAAAGCAGTAGCCCAACTCTCTAGACCACTAGCCCTACATCAGATGAAAGGAATTACAAAGGAGGAGAAGGATCGCTATAAGGCCTATATATCCAAGATCATCCTTCCAAATAAAATTCCTTCTATGTTTCTTCTAGAGTCTCCGGGGGATCAAAGATGAGATTTATGCGTTTCTCTCCAATTTGGGATGGATTGAATTCATCTTTGGGATGAACTCAGATACGAAGAAATTGTGAGAGAGTTTATGTGCACTATAACTCTAAATCGCAGAGTCGAATCCTGTGCTGAACAATACGGGTTAGTTTTTCGTGCATTTGGAGATCCTTATTTTATAACTTTCGAATAATTATCCCACTTTTTCAATCTTCAAGTCAGAGATAACATTCCATTCATTATCTCCGCACTTGATGTCATTTACTCTGAGTTTTAGTCCAAAGTTTCTATCGAGACCAAACATGATCCAAAAACCTCCTTAGCCAAATACATCAAAACCCTTCCTTTTTTGTTGTTTCATCGTATCATCACCTTCTCTATTAATGCTAGGGGTGATGGTAATGGAAAAGTATCCCAAAAGGACCTTGTTTTTGTTTTCTGTCTTGTTCAAAACAAGCCATCTAATCTTGTCACTATCTTGTGGATCAATTGATCCACATAAGTACCAAACCTAAAAGTCAATTTCTCCTTCCTTCCCATGTGACTGCCATTTACAGATATGTTGATGCTCTCAATAAGGAAAATGAAAAATTCCTCACAAAGAAACTCCTTCCTTTATAAAATTTTTTGGACCTCAACTATCTTATCAATACCAAAGCTATCCACTCAAATTCCTATGCCAATACTTTGGGTGCTTTTGAGGCAAAAAAGCTGGAAACATCCCAAGCCTCCAAAAGAAAAAGGCTTGTCATTGAAGAAGAGCAATATCAATCCCATCTCCTCAACCTAAATCTAAAACTAATATATCTTTTACCACCATAAACCGAAAGCTAGATAAGGTGATGAGAATGTTGAGGAGACGATTTCTCCTTCGCTCCCACCTACATAGTGACTTGGTGGACCTACAAGAGTAAATAAGTGCTCATCCCTATCGTCTTCCAGATTTCAACAATTATGAAGACCCACTAGAGGAGGAAGAGAACAAAGAGGTTGAGGATGGAGACGAAGTTAAATGAGGAGGAGACAATGAAGAGCAAGATACTTCTCGAGATGATGACAGTTCTCTAATATTCTAAACTAGTTTATTTTCTTTTCTCTGTTTTAAATCTTTGATGTATAGTTGTTGATCCCACAGTTAATCAATAAATAAAAGTGTTTGAATTTATAATTCTTTGTTTCCTATACTATGTGATTGATATTTGTTATATGTGATTGCAATTTTTATGATTCTATGAGTTAATATTTGCTCCTTATGATTACTTTATCTCATCTTTATGCATTTTATTTGATCTTCTCCATTCACCCTCTTTTTTATCTTGCCAGAAGGGGAGAGAATTGTATGGAGAAAACAATTTAGTCGAGAAAAGCATAAATTAAGGGGGAGCATTTTTTTTTTTTTTATACTTAGAATTTCTTTGATCATTGACTAGAATTTCTTTAAGTATTCATTGATCATTTCATCATTGACCATTCCAACTTCATAACTCATGCATTTGACTTTCTATAAGATCAATCTAAGTTGTCAAAATCAAAAAATGGGAGATTGTTAGACAAAGTTGGTTAAACCTAAGTCATGAACTTCTTTTGATCTTGACAATACTGATTGATCAGTTCAAATACTTTTATTGAGTGTTGCTTTATAGATTCCAAGTTAGTTTTTTTATTGGAAGTTAGATGAAATTTAAAATCTCCAACCTTAAGAAGTTCATCCAAATTCGTGGTGTGTTTATCCTAAATCGTGACTGCAAATCTGTCATAAGGGTGAATGAAAATAGGCCAAAGGAATTCATGGGTGAATTCACAACCACGACCTAGTTAAAGAAAGTGAGCTTGAGTCACAGAGGAATTCACGGTGTGTATCATGTCTGTCTCGCGACCGCAACTTTCATAGTGACAAAGGAGGGAACCAAAGTCACAACCTCAACATGCCAAGTGTCCAAGGCGGTTGAAGATAAAAAATCGTAAGGGCGAATTCATGGTTGTGATCGCGACCCAAGAAGCTGTAATTTCCTCTTGAAACAAAGAAATTTACAGTCTCAGTCATGCCCAAGGCAAATACAACTTGTGATCGAGACTTTCAAGAAGCAGGTAAAACACTGTGGCTACATTTCTTTGACAACCAACGAGCAGTTGACATGTGGACTAGCTGTTAGATACTGGATGAGGTTTTATGCAGCAATTTTTGGTTTCTCAATATAAATTGGAAATTTGCTACGGCAAAATGGTAGTGGCGATCGCGACTTCAGCCTAATGCAAAATCTACCTAACACAACTTGGAGATTTATTGATAGTTTTAAAGTAACGTCTCTTTGGTGGATGTGGGCTATAAATACTCCACCAAACATATGTAAATGCAAGAGAATTTATTAATTTGTAACCAAACTCTTGTAATTTGCTACTCATTTCTTTCATTCTCATTTGTATTATTGATTGTTAGGTGTGTGCAATAAACATCATTATAAGAGATTGAGAGTTAGCCTAGATTCAAAACTCTTGTAAAAGGTTAAAGTGTGAGCCATAAACACAAGTTGTAAAAGTTTGGTGTGAGCTTAAAAACACCAGTTTAGTTGAGTGAAACACCCAATTGTGAAGAATTAGGGAGTGGACATAAGGTTTGTTAACATCCGAACCACTGTAAACCTTTGTATTGATTTTTCTCATCTCCTTCTTAATCTCCTAAACACACTAATCTTCCATTTTAATTTTTAATCAATCACCAATTCAACCCCCCTTCTTGGTGCCCTAGGCCAACAGTAATCATAATTCTCAAACCTGAGATCATAATGTTAGCTTGTATGACAAGTTATGTACTTTGACACTAATAAACGTAACTTTAAATCTAGTTGCATACAAAGCATTGATTAAGTATGTAGTTAATTAAATAAAGCAACATGAATGATAGATAGAGAATTTACCCCTTTTTATAATAAGAATGTTTATTTTATGGCCATTGATTAGGCCATAACACAAATCCTTACATAAAATAGAATAGCTATTCTTGAAAAAGAGTTGATCAAGAATCTATTCACTAGAGCCATGGATTTAGAAATCAAGTATAAATTGATAAAGAGTGACACTTATTCATATTTTAGATTTAATTGAGATAATTTGGCAATGGGTCAAAACTCAATAACCAAACATGAAAGGTTGTAATCAAGTCACTTTGACTCTTCTCATTAATTGGGGTCATGATGAATTGCTAGATGTCGCTCCTCATTAATTGGGGTCATGATGCATTGTTAGATGTCGCTCATGTATGCAAAAATTAACTTTGGCCAATTATGAATTGAGGATATAAATTTAAAGGGTTTAATTTTATGATAATCCTAATCTTTACACATTGTCAACATAAATAAGAAGCTTGAAAGATCACATACATAAATAAGTGATTGGACAATTTAAAATAGACTATGTTGGACTTAATTGGCCTTCAAAATAAGTTTAGGGGTAATCCTTATATTGAGATTCCATTTAGAATTTTTTAATTATGTTAATAAAAATTTGGGGGCCTAATGGGCTTAGAAGAGCTTAGGCTTAAGGCTAAAGCTGAGGGCCTTAAGTGAATGACACGCCAAGTCACCCATTAGGCCCACAAGGCTTGGCCTTGTTAATAAAGCATTGGGTTACCACCAAAGGTAAGGAGCTTAAGCTTAATGGTTCCTTATTAGATAAGATTGCCCTTTCAAACCTTAGTTTTATTATAGGGTCTTGTTCCAAGTAAAGATTCAACTCCTAAAAAGTCTCTTTTAGACAAGTATTTAACTGACCAATGGTCATAAGTATAGGGATCATGCAAGTAATAAGTGTACAGTGAGTGTGAATATCATCCCATAGAGACAAAGGTAATAAGTATTGAAATATGATGATTCTATTTTTATCTACAAGATAATAACTTGATATCTTGGCTAATTACTAATATTGTAATAAAAATAAACAAACCTAATTAACAATGGCAAAATGACAAAAGCAATGAGAAAGAAAATCTTAAATTAAACAACCTAAGATACTTGATCCACTATAAAAATTTGTTTGCTTAGCGACAAAATTTTTGATTGCTAAGGAAGCAGGTTTCATCGATAAGGAGGCAAATATCATCGTTAAGCCTACTTGTGATGGACTAGTGATAGAATTGAGTCCACCGCTAGTTTAGTCGTTGCTAAGGCTGAGTAATGGAATTTTCATCTTGTTGCTAACTTAATGATAGAAATTTTCATCGTTACTTCGTTGATAAGTTTAACGATAGAATACCGACAAAATTTTTCATCGTTAAACTTAGCAATGAAAATTTTTGCTGTTATTACGTCCTTAAGCTTAAGGATGAAATAGTGACGAAAATTTAGTGATGGAATTTTTTGTCACTAATCTTAGCAACAAAAAATTATGGCTATCTGCTACTAATGTGGAAAATTTCCATTTGTATTTTGTCACTAATCTATCGCTATAGTTTATTTAGTATTTTTTATATATTATTAATTATTAATTTGTATTTATATTTGAAATTTTATTAAAAATTAATATAGAAAGGAAACAATATATAAAAAAATATTTATTCATTAAAATTAAAATAAATTGTGTTATGTTTAAAATAACATTGTACATATAAAATACATATATATGAAAAAAAAAACTAATAATCTTTGTCCTAATGATGTGGATCCACAAAATAATCGTCTTTTTAGAGGCGAAGGTGTTGCTTGGGAAATCTGACCATGCATGTTAGCTAATATAGAAGTTAGCGTCTGCAGCATGGTAGTAAAATACTTATCAAACTTCTGCTAAAGCTGAATCTGAAACTTGTCTTGAAGCTCTTCTCGAAGCTTGGCCCAAACCTCGTCTTAAACCTACATCCTAATACGCGACACCAATTCTAGATTTGGAGTCATATGTGATGTGGCTAAGTATGAGTTGGTGCAAGAAGGTGGACGACTAGATGTCACCTTGGAGCCAAGTTTGTACACTCTGCTCCTCTTGAATCCGCGAACAACATCTAGGTACAATTGGTCGATGTTAAGGGCTTGAGTTTCCATAAAATCATTTGGTATCTGTGAAGTAGCTTTAACAATACTTCTTTCCACCACAACCTAATAAATTTAAATGACTATTATGAATTATAAGTGAAGTTATAATTAATAGCAAATTTTTGAAAATGAGAAATAGCGTACTGATTTTTATTTAACTCACATTGGAGTTCTGTGATTTTTTATCAACAAATTGATTGTCACTCTTCTTAATATATGTCTTCTTGAAAACCTTATAATTTGTCAGTAGACGTTTCAGCTCTTTCTCCAGAAAGAAAATTTTAAGTCTTTAGTTGAAACATCTTATTAAATAAACTAACCAAATCCATGGAATTCTCAAGGAATGATCTGGAACTAGCTGTATGGCAAAATGAATTAGTATCAACACCAACAAACTGTGTATCTACTCTTGGAAGCTTGGACAAAATGAGCTTAAAATTCTAGTGTATCCCATTTCTGCTGCCACAAATTTTAAATATCTTTAAAGACGCATTTTGGCCTATTACCATGTCTCAAGTGAGATAAAGTATCTGAATACTGCCTAGCAGCTGTATGCTCCCATACAATCTTAAACATGGTCTCCAAAGTGATATCCCAAAGAAAATATTTCTACAATATAAGAAAATAAAATATGAGCATACGAAATAAAATTGTATCAATTTAAAATTTTAAATTGTCCCTTGAACTCCTCTTAGTAGAAATCTTTGGTATCCGCTAACACTGACTTCCAAGTATAGCTTTAGGGTCCAAATGCTCCCTGAAATTGAGGAAATGTGACTAAAACTTTGATTTCCTGGGATTGAATTGGAAGAAAAAAATGCATAGTCACACACACACACGCATACACACACACACCCACGCACGCACGCACGCACACACACACACACACACACACACACGCACCCCCACGCACGCACACACGCATACACGCACACACACACACCCACACACACACACACACACTCACACACACACACACACACACACACACACACATATATATATATTATGTGATGATTATAACAACATACCTCTTACCAACAACTTGTAACCTAGGTTAATGAGATGATAAAGGATTAATTACTGATGCAGTAGAAGTATCACAAGCAAGTGACTGTGCAAGTGCAACGGGTGCTAAAAGAGGTGATGGAGGCAAAGAATGTGAAAGTGATCTTGTAACTAGTAGAGCTAGAGGTAATGGAGTGGGTTGATCAAACAGTAGTACATAAGGTAACGAAGAAGAAGGCCTATCATATTGGCCTCAACTAGTACCACGTGTAGTACCTCGCCTTGATGAACTCCCACAATATCAATCATTCTCTCACATCCTTTGAAATATATAAATATGTATGTTTAGAAATTCAATTACATTCAAGCATTATAATATAAGTATTACAAAAGGAGTTATGATAACACTACTTCTAATCACTATCGATGTTATGTAAATGAACATCATCATCATCGTTATTATCATCATCTAATTTATTTCATTTTCTGACACATTGTCCTTATTATCACTCTCATTAATTTCAATAAATGAACCCGTTGGATTTATCAGGCTCATTTGTTGAGCTTCAACCTGAAGATTGATTTCATGAATATTTGTGTCATAATCTTGGAAAGGTTCATTATTGATAGTCAAAACTTCTACCACAAATCTAGGTTGCAAACAACCCACCAATAATTCTTGTTCCATTTTAAGCTAAGACATGTGGCATAATACACATATGTTGCTTATGACACAAGAATAAATGATTTATACTTATTGAATCTTTTTTTATAGTTTACTTTAACAAGCTTGTATTGCTTGTGAAATATCATACCAACAATTCATCTAGGATCAAACCACTTGCAGTTGAATAAAATAGTTCTATAGTTCTCTTGTAAGGTAGTGCAAGGTACTCTAACTCCAGAACTTTACTTAATTAACTGTAGTCATCACTCTCATATATACTATAATTTGTGCCCTTTATGCTAACCCCACAATTATTAGTTGCTCTATTAGAACCATGTGATTGGAGTGAAATTTGCAATAATTGACATAATATCCATGATACGACTTTACTGTACCTGATGGACCTTTTGCCAAATCCATGATGAAAATGTTGGTAATACTATTTGATCAATTATGTGCCTACAATTTATATTAATTCAACTACTATGAATTAAATTGTGTTACACATACTTGAAAATTACAAGTTTATCATGCATTTTATACTTAAATATTGATTGAACCAAATAACAAAATAATTCTCTATATACACTTTAACCTAATTGTCAATAGTTGTTAGGTAACTTTGATGTAACTCTGACACATAAATCCCACATAATTTATATTCTAAGTAAGTGCAATTCCATATTATCATTGTAAAATAGAAATCAAGGTGAATACTTACTCAAAAAAAGGTGTTACTTCCTTACAATTAAGTAGAATGTACCTGTGTGAAACATGTTATTCTTTGCTAATCAACATTCTTATTTTGAACCCCCCCTAATGTGCAACCTATAGATTTGAATATACTAAGCATCCCATTATATTCTTCATAATTCCCTCTACATCCATCATTATTTTAGGGGACTTTTTGATGTCGTGTATTTACATGGGGCTTAAAGTAGTGCATACAAAAAGCTGAAGCTTTTTCAATCAATATGCATTGCATATCAAATCTTCAACTTGAGTTTTATTTCATACGTTATTTTTTAACTTTTGAAAGTAACTTTTGAATGGATACATCCATCGATACTAAACTAGACTTGCAATTCTCGTTTTATATGGAAGATGAATTGAAAGATGTTTTATACAGTAAAAAAAGCTTGGGGGAAATATATGTTCAAGCTTACACAAAATAATAGGAATCTCTTACTCCAGTCACCTTATATCATCCACACATATAATAATTGAAGTTAAATCCTTGAAAAAAAGGCTCAACTCTATTAGAGCTTGCCAAACATGTGTTAGAAGCAGTTCCTGAAATGTAATTAGTATCAACTGCTGCATGAACACATGACAATCGTGACTCTTCATCCCAAACAACTTAAGCCTTTTCATATCCACACATCTACCCATATATGAGACATATCCATCAAGAAATTGCTATCCTTTAACCCATTCACATAAAGTCATTTTTCCCTATTTGTTAAGAGAGTAACATGCTTGATGATATTTTCTAATTATAAGAACATTAACTAATTTTACTCTTCGACAAAACTGTTTCAAGTCTTTCCTTGATTTGGCATTATCTTTGGTTTTCCCTTCTACATTCATCACCGTATTAAACACATTATCAAAAATGTTCTTCTCAATTTGAATCACATCCAAATTATGCCTAATAATATTGGTTTTTTAATACAGTAGATCCTAGAGTATCTTTCATTTTCTCTAGCCAGTTACTTTGGAAATTAGTCCATTTGTTACAGAACCATCCATATTAGCGACCTTTTGTAATCTTCATTTCTCTATCTCTACTAATATCTCATATCCAAATCAGATTAGTGGTATAGTGTAAATCATGATTCTATTTTTAAAAAAGGATGTTTTGTTCCTTTGAAATGCATGGTCATCAAGAAAAATTTATGTTGGTTGTCACCACGATGTCTTGCCCCTTCTCGATAGAGTAAAAGCTTCCGAGTTGTCCATGGAATAAGGACATGCCAACATCCTTATTGTACTCCACTTTGACAATATAGAATATGTAGAAAAAATTACTAATTGTCCACACAATGCAACACGTAGTTGAAAATTTTACTTCTTTGACACATCGTAGGTTTTCACCCCTACTTCTCATAGCTTCTTTGTCTCTATAATGAATGGTTGCAAGAATATAACCAACTTCTCCTTAGGATTCCTATCGAAACTATTAAAGTTAAAAACAAATATTCTTCTTTCATACACATCCATAAGGGTAAATTGTATGGAGTGACAATTATAGGCCAAGATGAATATTGTTATCCTGACTGACACAATGGCTAAAACCCATATGTGCAAAGTCCAAGTCTTACATTCCTACATTCAGTTGGAAATGTCAGATGCATCTTATCAAAATGCTTTCACGCTTCTGATATGAGTAATGCCTCGTCACATCATCTTATTCTTCAACACGTTTGGCATGCCATCTCATATCTTTAGTCGTGGCTTTGGATACATACAACCTTTGTAATCTTAGAATGAGCAGAAAGTAGTACATTTTTTGCTTAGAACTTCCAACAGTAGATGGCTTATACTACAAAAATGCACAAAATGTGCAATTAATCAACTCATTATCTTCTCCCGAAAATAGCATACAACCATTTTACAATAATGAATCTTTTCTATAGGTAAGCCCCTTCCTTATACCAATTTCTTCGTGTTGTAGAAGTCCTCGATCAAAACATTATTAGCCAATAATAACTCTTACATTAATTGGCATATGTCATCATAATGCCTTTCAAACATATGATGTTCTGCCTTAATGTTTAACAATCAAGCAACTGCTAACAATTGTGAATGGGTACTACATCAAAGCCATGCTTCTTTTCTATAACTTGTAACATGTTATAAAAATGTTACACTTCAGTATTTGGTGCTTCCTCCATATCACTTGCATGAAATGATAAACTAGTAGCATCAAATATCATTTCATGGTAGGTGTTATGAGATTCATGCTCTATAATAGAAGGAAAGTCTATTTCTTCTATACCAACCGATGTTCCTAAATTTGCTCTTACATATGATTCACTGTGTCTAGACCACCAATAATTACTAGGTACAAATCCATATTAAGCTGATGGGACCTAATCATTTCAACTTCCTCATATCATCGATTTTGACACCTCCTATGATTACATAGACATCTTATCTTATTCCCATCCATATACTCCAGATGGTTGTAAGCAAACATTATAAAAGTTTTCATACCTTCTAAAAATGTTGGATTTAAGAACTCATCAGTTAGCCTAAGGTACATCTATTCACAATTTCATTATTTTTTACCTAAAATTATGTCACCAATAAACAAATATAATTATATTTCACATTTATAGTCTCTTGCCTAGAATTCATTCAATTTCTTGTATTTTAAAGGTTTTAAGCTAACCCATTCAAAAATGTATTATTTATCATTCTGATGAACTTGTATAAGTTTTAACAGCATGTCCCTATAGTTCTCCAATTGCAAGATGTAAAACAAGTACACACAAATACGATAGACAACTTATCACAAGTTTCATATAATTCTAATATGAACATATTCGAATATCACATGAAGAACAATATCATACTATTAAAATTTATACTCATGTTACAATTTTATCCAAACAATGTATTTTCAAACTGTCCTAGGGACAATGTAGTGCATTACTCACACTCAATGTGAGTATTTCACAAAATGAGTGTTGCCCCTAGTGCACCAAGAAGGGGGGGTTGAATTGGTAGCAAATTTGAAGTTTTTATTTTGAAGGAAGCACACAAGAATGAAAGATATTGAGAAAGGGTAGGAGAGGAATGAATACAAGAGTTTTATAGTGGTTCAGGTATTAACCAACCCTACATCCACTCCACAATTCACCAATTAGGTATTTCACTCAATTTCTAGTGTTGTACAAGCTCACACTCAACTTAGTGTTTAGGCTCACACCAAACCTTACAAGTGTTTTCCAAGGCTCACATCAAACCTTACAAGTGTTTTCCCAAGGCTAACACTCAACCTATACAAGAGTTTTTTAAGGCTCACTCTTAAACCTATACAAGAGTTTTACAACTAGGCTAACTCTCAAACCTAAACAAGGTGCTTAAAGCTCACACCAAACTATTTACAAAGAAATAAAGAATTAAAGTTGAGAAATAACTTTGCAAGAGTTTTGGCACTACCATTTATTCTTCTATTTCATTAACATCAATTTTGTGGAGTATTTATATCTTACATCCACTAAAGAGATGTTACTCTAAAACTATAAACAAGTCTCCAAAATGTGCTAGACAGATTTAGCATTAAATGCTTGTTAGGCTGAAGTCGTGGTCACTGCTAACTTTTCATGGTCGCAAAATTTCAGTTGCGATTGAAAATACTATTGGTGTCTAACGGCTAGTCCACATGGTAACTCCTCATTCGTCCATCAGGAAAATATAGCTGTTGCATTCTAACTTCTCACAAAAGTCACGGTCGCGATTGAGACGTGACACAGACTGTGAATTCGTCTGTGATTCAACCAATGCTCCTTCAACTGATTTGCGGCCGCGAATTCACCCACGAATTCCTCTGACCCAACTTCATCTTTTCTTATAGTATTCTCGCGGTCGCGATTTAGGGGATATCGACCGCGAATTCTCTGTTCTTCTAAAAGATGGAGATTTTGACTTTCATTGAAGATAACTCTTATAAACTATAAAAACAACACTTAAAATTGACATTAGAACTTTCAATCTATATTGTCAAGATCAAAAGAGAGCTTTGAATTAGGTTTGAATAACCTAGTCTAACAATGAGTATCTAGGGCTTAATTCTAATACTTTAATGAAATTTCAATAGAGTTCCAACATAACCAAACCCTACCCAACCTCAATATGAGGTATATAATTGATGTCCTGTAAGAAAAAAAAAAACATTTCCAATATATCTCCAACTATAACCCTAATACTACGAGAGCACCTATACGAAAAAACATTTCTAACACAACCATTCATCACAAATCAATACCACAACTCATCATTGTTCATAATCCATTTCTTAAATTTATACAAATTAATGATCAAATGAACATCACATTCTAATAATTAAATGAACATCACGTTCCATAATTAAGAATAATATAACATAAATTTAAAACTTAATTTCTAATTAGTATGCCAAATAAATATAATAGTAAACTTAATTTCTTAATTACTAATAAATTCCTAATAATTCATAACATAGTAAATAAATCAATCAATCAATCAATCAATCATTTACTAAATTAATCCTTAATAATTACTTTTAAATTTCCTAATTAATATACAATTCAAAATAATATCATAAATATTCATTTCTATTATCTTAATGATTATCTTATTTTCTAATAAATCTACCAAATAATTTAATATACTATTAATTAATTCCACAATCAATAATAAATTCCAAACAATTTCTAACTTTCAAATTTATTACAAAAAATAATAACAATACTTAATACCCAACTTTCTAATTAATCACTTAAAGTTTCGTTAATTAATATTCTTCTAATTAATTATAAATTTAATAATTAATTCCTAATTTTCTAATTCATTACAACTATAAATTTAATTATGATAATTAATTTTCTAATTAATAATATAATTTTTAATAAATTAACTAACATTTCAACTAATTTTCACATAATTAACAGTTACACATTTATATATAATAACCCTAAATATAAATTACTATTCCTAAATTTCACATAATTTACAACAAAATTTTCACATATTTCAAAATTTAACATAATTTATGACAATATATTCCATTATTTCAACAAAAATTAGAAAAAATATATTTCATATTTTATAATTTCAACATAATTTACAATACATACATACATATATATATATATATATATATATATATATA
>CATIWR010095591.1:0-22246 GCA_949677035.1 Omphalea diandra | reverse complement strand
AAGTATCTTGGGTCTAAAATCCATTGCCTTCTCCTCCATCTTATCATAATCAATAAACCCAGTTTGTGGATTCACTTTGTAAGGTAAACTCTCAAAAAAAATGGATGCAGCAGACACCTTTTTCCCACCTGGCGTATAATAACCATGACTTAAATGCCCCCCAGAAGGTGAATCCAAACCCATAATCCTATCCCCAGGCAATAAAAGCCCCGTGTAAACTGCAAAATTCGCAGAGGTACACGAATATGGCTGCACATTGACACCCCATTTATCAGAATCAAGCCCAAATGCTACTAACGCCCGACTGCAACACAGCAATTCGATTTGGTCTATATACTGATTACCTGTGTAGTATCTCGACCCGGGTAGACCCTCAGAGTACTTATTAGTCAAGTGGCTTCCAAGCGCTTCCATCACAGCACGGCATACGAAATTTTCAGAAGCTATAAGCTCAATCCCTTTTACCTGCCTCTGCTTCTCTTTCTCCATAATTTCATTAATTTCAGGGTCCGCCACCGGAAGCGGCTGGTTCCCCCAACCTCGGACCATGGCTCGTCGACTGTTGAGTCCGGGCTCCATAGCGGGTCTCTTAGGAGGATTGGGCGATGAAGACGAAGAAGACGAGGATTGTCCATCCCTTTGCCTCTTTAAACACATCGGATGCCCTAAAATGCTAAAGTTCTCCTCTTCCTCTTCTTCATCTGCCTGAATCTCATCGTTTTTCTCCATCCCCTGTTTCTGGTCAAGTAATTGCAACGGAATCGGATTATTTGACGAGGAGTGCGAATGGAACGTGAGTGACAGAGCCGATTGAGCTTTCGTTAAATCCATTTTCAATTAAACCCAAAAAAAAAAAAAGAGAACAATGATTTAGGGATTTCAATTCAAAATCTGCAGCAACAACAGAAACATCGACAACAACGATTAAATAAGCTGCAGCGGAAATAACGAATTCGTGACCCGTAATTGTTAGATAAAGAAGTTGTAGCAGTAGAAGAAGAAGAAGAAATGGAATTTTCCATGTCAACCCTAATTCAAAAAAAATGGAGAATGTGCCTGAGAGATAGATGGAGATAGGGGGGATGAACCTGGATCGAATATCGGTAACTTCAATTATTGACCGGGAGTAGCCGGTAGCGTCAAATTTTGTTGCCTGTGTAAAGTACACGGGGTCGAATTTATTTTAAGAATGAGTACGGTTTAAATAAATCTGAAATTTAAAAATCCTTATAATCAGATAGTAGTTTTAGCCTCTGATTTGGAGAGAGTAAAATAAGGAAACGAGAAAAATAGGAGAGAAAAAATATTTTATCTTGATTGAAAAGGGGAAAAAAATAGAAAGAGAAAGAAAAATAATTCAAATTTTCCTCTTTTCATTTTCTCTCCAAAATGGAGAGAAAATATGGAAGAAAAAGGGGATTTTGCATAATTTATCATCATATCCTTAGACAGTGTAAAAAATTACAGAATCTGAGAAAAAACCGAACCAAACTGAAAAATCGACCGAACTGAGCTAGTTCGGTTCGGTTTGATCCCTTAATAAAATTAGTTTATTTAGTTATACTTTTTTAAAAATTCGGTTTTTTGGTTCGGTTTTTTATATAGAAAACATAAAAAAAAATTGAATTAACTGAAGTAATTAATAAATTAAATCCATTTGAATCAAACCAAATTTAAAATACATGTAATTTAATTGAAACAATCTGAACCGAACCTACCCAACCAAAGTTGTTTAATTTGTTCTCATTTTCACTCGACAATTTCCGGGTAATATTTCAAAATTTAAAAAATATATTTAAAAATATTTTTGTTACATTTTAATATTTAAAAAATATAAATCAATCTATAAACATTTCAAATATAAAAATAATTTTAGAATTTATTCGTATTAACATTCTATTTATCATTATATAAATTTTAATTTCATATAAAATCAATTAAATAATAATAATTATTTTTTTATCATTATACAATATAATTATATATTCAAATATTTTATTTAATAAAGGGTAAAATTGAAAATATATTACATATTATTTTTCTTTCCTTCCATAATTGGTTATCCAATCAAGGGAAAATAAAAATTATTTTCCTTCCCTCCTTTTTATCCAAGCATGAGGGAGGAAAATAAGGAAGGAAAATCCTTATTTTCTTTCCTCTTTATGGAAATTTGCCAGTCATAGGCTTAAAGATTTTAAAAATAAAAATAATACTGTCTTAAAATTTTAATTTAATTTAATACATTTTCTTATAAATTTAAAATAGTTCAATTTAATTCTTTAATACTTTCAAAATGATTAGATTCAATTCGATATTGAATCGAATTTTCGATTAGTATAAATTTAAGTTTACATTTTTATAAATGAAAATAAAATAAATTTTATATTTTTCACTTTTAAATATTCAAAATTAAAATAAATAAATAATAATTTAATAAATTACAATTAATAATTTATTCATCAAAATATTAAATTAAAAGTTTTTAAAGTTTATTATTAATTAATAAATAATTTAATTATTAATATATACTAATCGAGAGAATCATAAAATTAATAATTAAAAAACTTTACATATATTTCATATATATTATGGTTTGGATATTGGTGCTATTGTTCGACTCTAGTGTAGGATAGCTCGGTGTAACTTTCGGTGTGAATATTACAAAATCTTGAAAACCTTCTCGTTTCGTTATTTTTTGTTTAAAAATTTTTTAAAAAATCAGATATTTCTGATTTTAATGCTAAATCAGTCCAATTTTACAGTTTAATTCGGAAATATCCGTTTTTTCTAATTTATTTGGCGTGGACGGCATGGTAGTTAGGTTTAGTAGGGAGGAAACCCCTGCTGCTTCTCAGTTATTGGGCTATTGCCAGCTGGTTTAAAGGCCTAACATTCTCTTACGGGCCCAGCCCATAAAACAATCACAAATAACATGAAAGGTGATTTCCTGATTAGCAAAGAGTAGGAAGCTTTAGCCATGGAGTTTTCATCGTCTTCGGTTTCGCATTGGGACTATTTGGTGTTATTGATTCTGCGCTCAGCATTCGCTATCTCTTTCGTCTTTTTGTTTATATGTCTGGGTATGTGTTCGTTTTTGTTGCTAATCAGCTAATTAGTAGTTTTTTTGGTTTTAATTATGATGTGGTGATTTGGGGATATGACATAAGTGCAGCGTGGTTAGTGGCATGGAAGCTGGTGCTGGTACACGTACCTCTGGTGCAAGAGATATTTGGGTTGCGTAAAAGCCCTAAAACATCGAAACCAACGATCCGTCGGTTGTCCAGATATTATAACTCTCGAAATTCAACTTCTGCGTAATTATCTAATCTACTTCAATTCTTATATCGCTTACGTTATAATTTTCCTAAATTAGTGCATAATCTGTTGTTAAAATTGTATTAGTTTCAATTTATTAGCAATTTTAGCCCAGCTTTAGACGAAGGTTATGTCTAAGTTTATCTACTCATGCAAGTAGTTATATTTGAAACCTGAGTTTGTCAGTTTCTACTAGTCGTGTCTGATTGGAACTCAATAACTTAGCAGTCCTCTGTACTATTTCATTTGTTTGCACATTTGTTTGGGTTTAATTGAATTGGCTCGAAGCAAGAATATATACTGTGTTTGCAAGAAAGATAGGGAAGATAATGTTTTAGGCTTCGTTATTGCTTCTGCTGCAGAGCAGGCGTCCAACCACTGAGCCATTGCTCTTGTAGCATGCTTGTGATTGTATTAGTTTGTGATATTGTTCTGTTTTGATAACTTAAAGAATTAGCTTGTTTCGGATTGTTTTTGGGAATATTTGGACTGCTATTGGATGTTGATCCGTCACATTATGAATTTCATGAAAGGTTTGATTACCTGGAAACTTCAAGTTTTAATTGTTTGTCAGATTATTCTATCTTGGGCATTGTTGATGTCATCCTGTTGTTGCATGCCGAATATATTCACAAGTTAGCTTCCATTCAGCATTAGAATGTGCCATGAGATTATGGATTCAATGACTAGCCGTTCATATGTAATGAAATCTGATGGTAGGGTCGGTGGCTATGCAGGAAAAACGTTTCTGGACCATCAGCAGGAGATCAACCTTCTTGAATTCTTCGATTCTCAGTGAAGAGATAAAAGGATTGGAAAAGGAAAGTCGCCAAACCCATTGTTGGAACTGAACAAAGAAATGAATGATGAAGATTCAAGTGTATAAATAACCGGAACTTATGGTTTTTGTTTATGCAGTTGGCAGTCTGAAACGCATGTTAGAAGATGCATGACAATAACATATGTTGATTGCCGGGAACAATAACCAATCCCCAGTTCTATGGAATCGGAACATCGATCAATTTTGCTTTCTCTTTTATAATCACATAGATTTGTGTTGACGATTGTGATTATGCTGAATTTTAGAAGGTATTTGCCGGTTCGCATTGATTCCTTGAATTAGTATTAGCATGTACATCTTTTGCATGGGACATACTTGTTCCCAGATGAAAAGAAAGAAGTTGAGAAGAGAAATTATTCACTATCCCAGGATTACGAGTCTCGTAACTTGTTCATGTGGGTTTTACTGAATTTCATAACAAGCATTCAAGTCTATCCAATCATCATACTAGAGAAATAGGAGAAGGTTAGTTTTAATGGAAACAGTTGTGAACAAAGTCGCTTGACGTTTGCCATTGGTCCGATATTCAGTGGTTAATTTTTGGGGCCCCCATTGCCTCTTTCCCAGTTCTTGTTCTTTCTTTTAAGAATTTCTGATGTGACCTTTTTTAGTTGTTCCGGGCTTAAATTTTTCAGATGAAGGGTATCTGTTCGTCCATTAATCAACAATAAAAGCAATTGCCTAAGACATTCTAGAACGGATAACGCCCCAAAAATGAATCGATCAAGCAATGTTCATTCATTATAATCCATCATGTTGCACATGCATGACCGTAACATAGTTTGACTTCTGCAGCAATAAAGTAATGTAGCATCTCATAAATCGGAAAAATAGCTATTCTAGAGATAAATATAGCTAAATTTATTTTTTTAGAGATGCAGGACGCCGTAATTGAAATCAGTAAGGCAACAAATTATAAGAGGTTTTCCCACTTCCAGATGAGCCAATTGCTTAAGATGTCTTGTATCAACGCTATACCTTTTTCCTAAAACAAAATGTCTGTATCTGTTTGTAAGACATGAGAATTTGGACTCTGGAGCCTGGACAGCATGGTATAACAATTTCCAAACCCCAAAAATGACAAATATAGAAGTAATAAAATACTATCGGTCATCAACTCCAGCCAATGTTGCAGGTTGCTCGGTGCTGACCGGGGCTTTCTTCCTTCCAGGCCCAGTAGAAACTTTAACCATTGCTGGTCTTAGAAGCCGATCCCCAAGAAGAAATCCACGTCGAAATTCTTGAATTATAATACCTTCCTTGTACTCCTGTGACTCTTCACGTGCAATAGCCTCATGCAGCTGCAGGCAAAAAAAGGGAGTCAACTCATATATAAGGGAACAAAACAACGTGAGAAACACTTGACAACATGATTGTTTACATGGAGAATACTAACATAAGATAGTGCATCACATCCTTCTTTCAGAAGGGACATTTATCGTAATGCAATGAATTCATTATTTTCTTATTTTGTTGCAGTCTACTAAGCATATACCAAGCATTTCGAAATCATCATATCAGATTGTTTGCTGTATAAGCAAAAGCTTATGTGAAAATAAATCTTTTAAGCATAGTCCAAAGCGATATCACAGACATTATTCAGCAACAATAAGCAATCAAAATTGAGTAGTCTCTGTAGGTTCTACCAACCGAGGGATCAAAAGGCTTTCCAACTGTTGCTACAACAGCCACCCGCAAGCTCCTCATGATCTCCACAAACTGCTTGTATATACCCTGATAACTTGTATCAATCTTTTTTTCCTTCTCTGTTTCTGGTTTAAGTTGTTTGGCTCTTTCAAAGCTGTCCACCATGGGCAAAAGGCTCTCAATCACTTCACCCTGGGCATCACTCCTAATGATAAGTCTATCCTTCTCTGACCTTTTTCTGAAATTATCAAAATCTGCTTGCAAGCGAATATATTTCTCCTTGCCTGAGGTTATTTCTGCAGATAAAGTTGAAACTTTCTGAACCAATTCCTGGCTCTCATTATATATAATCTTTATCCTAGCCTCAAAGTCTGATACGATCCTCTCATCTCCATGAACAATAGCCTCTTTATAAATGTTGAGAAGGTTCTCCAAATTGTGTACATGTTTGCCATCTGCTTCCTTTTCTGATACATTCTCACTGTTCTGATTATTCTCTTCTTTTTCATTTGTCTAAATGAGAATAATTGTGGAAATGGATGGGGAAAAAAGAATTGAATTAGTCATTTTGAATTGTGAACATTACTTTCAGCAGAAAGGTTAAAACTAATTACAACAAAATATTGGGGAAGCTGAAAATCATGAGGCTTAATTAAAATTTACAACTAATAGTTGAAAAAAAAAAGTTAGGGATGAGAATGAGTGAATGAGCAAAATTAATGGATGTTGTTTAATTATTTAAATTTTTCCAAGTTTCCTTAATCCGCATGGAGCTCTAATGCAGAACTATCCAAAAGATCCTAAAAAGGGTGATGCCAATCTTCATTTTCAAGAATTTTCAAACAGTTAGAAGATAATGTGATTTTATATTTGAAAGGAAGGCCCAACATCAAATAATACACTTAAATATTCAGCTGTAAATCATATGATAGTCATATCTTAGTTTCATATATGTGTTTGTAAAATAGAATGACATATGTAAAATAGAATGGCGTAACATATCCACATTCATATAGCAATTTAACTAAGTCTATCCCCACTTCACTGTTTATGAAGACATAACACAATATGATACAATCATAGCCATACCTATCCTACACAACCAACACAAACTACAATCTAAGTATATATTATCATGACAATGCAAAGAAAACAAATGAACAAAATAGGTTGAAATTTTAAATTCGATATCTAAAACAGTATAATAAAGGTCCATAGTCCATAAAATCCCATAGAAACAACTTCCAAATTTGTATACATGTAATGTAAACAAGCACAAAGCCGAACCATTAACAAGAAAGGAAAAACCTCTGAATTGGCAGACTGGTTGATACAACCAACAGAAACATACAAGAAGTTGAGTGGCAGTATTAATTTATAATAGACAGATCAATCACCAAGCTAGAAGAGAAAACGGGTTGGGGGGGAGGGGAAAGAGCGGTATAAAAGTCAACTCGTGAGTGCATTCAAAGAGTTGTTGGCATGCCTGAATAAGTGCAGCAAGAGAAAAATTTGAATTCCTCTAAGAAACAATCAACCCTTTATTTGATGGGCAATAGTATAAGTTTAACTTGCGTAAATTTTCATCAGCTCAGACTTCAGCCCAGACCCAAATGTTGCTACAGAATCTACGGAGACGTTATTAAAACCTTAAGAATGAATTGGACGATTTAGTTTTATGTATATGAATAAATCATGTTGTAGATTAGTAGAGCAACAACGTTTATAGGGCTTTAGACTTCATTTTTGGCGAACCTAAATCAATGTTCTTGCAAGATATATTATTTATATAAAAATAAAGAACAATAGAAAAATTAATTGGATACGGAACGAGCAGAAAGTAAGAGTTAAAGGAAGGAAGTGCATACATTAGGTAGAGATTCTTCAGCGGCAGGATGCGGCGTGAAGGAACGCTTTCTAAAGTTTGGAGTGGAAATGGAAGTGATTGGATGGGAAAGACGACGTGTATGGCGTAGAGGGAGTAATATAATTTTGGTATCTAGGGTTCTAGAGGGTTTTGAATTGAATGAAGTAGAGAGACGAGGAGGAGCCAAGAGAGACTGGTTGGAGAAACAAACAGCCATTGAATGACTTACGTTGCTACTGATGGGCTGCCTACCAAACCCCTCTGATAAAAAGGATCTCAACCCCTTTTATTTTTGGCTTACAAAAATGGAACTGTCTGGAAATTGGGAGTCATTTTATTACTTTAATATTTTTAAATCTTTTTTTAACTGTTTATTATCAAGCAAGCACTGTTTAGTGGCATCAAGTATGTCCGTCCCAGACATCTATACAAGTTTCTTGCCAATTTTCCCAACCAAGATCCGCGACTCACTCTTCCGAATGCTAATCCCGCCACCGACCTGTATCCAAACTAGCAGCCCCCAGCAGCAACCGCTTCTTTTTTTTTTGTGGGGCCGGTAGTCCGTTTTAATAATCTCAGTTAGGACAACTTGGTTTTTCAAATTTTTCCCCTCATAATTACTATGGGGAGATCACACTCGAAACTTAAAAGAGTTTCATACAAGATACATTCCAATCGGGACTGAACTCAGGTGTGTAATTTGGTTTTTCACGTTGAGGAGAGTTTCATTTAAACTTTCGTCCCTGCTGTGTGGTTGTCCCGTTCTTCACCGAGGTCCTCAACAAATAGACTGGAGATTCCTTACCCATCCTTCCTTCCCTCGAGGTCTTCGACTCTTCACGTCGCCATATTTAGTAGTATTAACAAGAGTATTTGAGACCAATTATACCTGCTTCAACGATTTTTCATTTCATAAGCTCCATCATATAACAACTATGTAACGATTCAAAATCGGAAATTTCACGAGTTGGGTGCCACGCATACACAATGGAAACCAGTTGTCACCACTCTCTCAAATCCAAAATGCACTCCAGTTATTCATAAAAATGCCTCTGCTTCAGATGGAGCCATCGTGAGGAGAACAAGTACTCTTCTTTAAGCCGAAGGACGAAAATAGCAGCCTTCTAATACCAATCAACCGTTAACAGGAATCAAACAGCAATTGTTCTCTGTCCTAGTAAAGTTCTCTTTCATCTAGGCTGATATTAAATCAAGTCACATACCACAGACTATACAGGTGGAAGCAACCACATAGAACCCCAAGTAGGAATACATGTAGTTCCTGGAATCGGGCATGTCTCTTGAACGGCATCAGAACATAATTCTAATCCTAATTTTCCTGAACATGCATGAATTTCCCATACTCACGCAAGTAAGCATCTGCCTCTTTTTTAGATCAAGTCATCAGGGAACCTGGTTGTTCCCCACGTGCTTTTAGAAGAACTATATTACATCAAGCAACACAAAAACCAAAAGAGAGAGAGAGAGAGAAATGTAATCTCAAACAATATGTTTATGCCACAGAAACTTTTAAAACTCATTTAAACACACACTGAGTTTACAATGTCCGAGTTTCCGAGTTCCAACATCACTAACTAAAGCAAACACACTAGTTGCTACTGCCAGGGTCTAATAAGAGTCAGCTACATGCCTGCTTATAGTACCTGCAAACATAAATAAATAAAAATATAAATATATGGAGTCATCTCCGCACTATAAGAATGTGAGTTTGAACCCCACTCAACAAAATTAACTGGAAAAAGAACAAGTATCAGGAACTTGGTAGGACAAGCAGCCACTTTAAACTACCTGAAGGCCAGAGTCATTTTTAAGCTCCAAAACTTGTGTTCACACTTGCTAAAAATCCAAGTATAAACAGAACTTTCAAGTTAATTAAGCAGTAGCCAAATCAATAAAAGCACACCAAAACAAGTAGCAAAACAGCTATGAAAATAAAGCCATGCTTCATTGCTCATTAACAAGGCAGATCTAAGCAAGAGAACATTAATTGTGCTGGAAATTTTTTTGGGGACAAGTAACTGGAAATTTTTTGGTCTGCTCTGGATTTGCAAGAAATGTCAGGGTCCTTCTGTGATGACCAAAGACCAAATATGGAACAGAGTAATTCTTTTCCTTTTCCTTTCCTCTCCATGAAGTTGTCCACAAGCTTGCCAACCTAACAACTTTGAACAGTCTTCTAACTAAGACACTAAATATGGTCAAAAAAATGAAAATCACAGCTTCTTTCAGGTTTACATAACTCAAAACAAATTATTAGTTTTGACACACTTGACTGACTGCATTTTCCGAGTCCTTAGACCTTCAAGTTTCAAAATGCTTACTGCTACCAAAGAAAACTAATACTGGTGTTTTTAGAACCAGCCGATCAGTGAGCCAATCAAATGATCAGTTCCCAGATTGACTGGTTCAACTAATCCGATTCAATTGGTTGAATGATAAATAAAATTTTAAAATACATTAAAATAGCTATTAAAAAGGACAAAAAATTTAAAAATAGAAATATATTTATAACAATTAAAAATAAAAAATAATTTTGAAAACCAGTCCAAAACTAATCGAACCGGTCAATGGTCTAGTTCCTGGTTTAACCAATACAACCACATAATCCAATCCAGCTTTCAAAACACTGACTAGTATCCAGTTGTAAAGATAACAGAATATACCTTGATAATACACTTTAAATGCACCTCTTAGAACACAATGAATTTAAATTCAAAAAGCAACTCAAACTCTAGCAGCAAACACTTTATAAACAAATATCGAATATGTATAGAGACATAATAATATACAGGTTTGTTTTGGATGTTCAGATAGATCTCTAATACTTCAATATAGATTCTAACAAAATATAAGTAGCAGTATCAGTGAAAGTTACTTGAGATAGCTAGCCTTTCCATCCTGCCCCAAAAAAGAAAGGAACAGAAAGAATCCAGCATGAAAATGGTACAGACAAAAAGGTCATCATTTGGCATGATTGTTTATATCCCAAATATAACAGCACAAAGAATAAAGACCTTAGAAAAGCATGTCATATAATAAAACATAAGAAAAATGTCACTATAAAAGCTAAATGGAGAACATTGGATAAGCCTTCAATAGTCAAGATTCTCATGCTGATTGGCATATCCTAAAACCAGGCACACTTCTAAAACTCGTAAACAAATTTGACAAGTAAAATTACTTCAAGTAAGCACAAAAGACTTGAAAATAGATTCAACCCAGACAGAGATGAGCATACCTGTAGCTACTTATCTGCATAACATTGCACAAGCACTAGTTCATAAAAAGCAAGCTTCAACAGCTGAAGCTCTTTGGCATTGGATGTCAATCCTGTTGAGCAGTTCCGTATAAGAAGATGCTAATGCAAGGTCTAGCGTATTGTTTTCGTTGTATCCTTTATTGCCATAATCTTCCATGCAGCTAACATCATCAAAACCACTTTCAACAGGCTGGTTCATGTGAATGATCTTACCAAATAACTGAAATGAACTAATACCAGCTTTTGTTGAGTTGCAGCCCCGGTTTCCAACAAGTTCTGAACCAAAAGAATGCACACTACTCTGACTATCCGGTGATAAGTTGTCAGACTGTGAACTGCCGATATTCAGCTCAGTAGACACAGTTGTCAATTTTGGCACTGTGTTGTTGCCGAAGGCATTGTCATCGCAAATTTGAGAAGCATTATCACTTAAGAAGTTGGATAAACCAAGTATGGAAAAAGGGTCTTGCCTGGCTCCCTGCATGCCAGCAGGAAAAGGGTTATAATTCAACAATGAATGATTCATGTTGTCCATTGTTGAATTAGTCAGTCCTGACATTGAAAAGAAAATTTCTCCCTCTCCATTAGTCAGTAACCCAGAATTTTCAGGAAATCTGAGTTTCTTTGAGGGAGGGAATGCGGCATGAAGTGGTGGTGTGGGAGCGACAAATTCAACTTGCCAAGGGCTCACTCTCTTCGCATTCTGCAGAACTTCAGGTTCATCCCACGTAATCTGCACCACATAGAGATAGATACCGATGAATGAGGAAAAAAAATGAGAGAAAATTTTTCACCATTCAATATTATATATTATCAAAATCTCATCTCATTACTTCTCATAACGTTTCTGTACGCTTATTGTTTGTTGTCATACTCTTTAAGTACAAAGCAAAACAGACCGAACACTAATAATAACCATATGAATCTTATTTATGCCACTATTACAAAAAGCGTAGTGATCTGATTTAACCCATTATCACTTTATAAACTGATAAATTTGAAGTAAAATCCAAAAAAAAGTGCTATATGATACTTCAGAATGCACAACTAAAAAAAAAAATCAGTTCTGTTTCATAACATTGGTAGCAACCAAAGCATATGATGTAGAAGTTTACTTAATATGAAAGAGATTCAGTTAGTCAGACATTTTGCAATTATTAAACAACTCAACATAGAACAAGAGCAGACAAAAACAGAAACCATAGTCGAAAAGATGGAAGCACTATAAGCACAAGTGAATACCTACTTGCTTACACAATTGAATTTTCCTATTCTAAGAATAATATTAAGTGAACCCTGATATTGAGAACCATTTTCATGACCATCAAACCCGGATCACCATAACGGAGGAATTTTTGTCTGGTATCAGATAATAACAGACTTAATCAACTTTAAGTGTTTCCCCTTTATCACAAACACATCAAAGACAACCTTAATCGCATTTTATAGACTGCATATTCTTTTGGCTTCAACATAAATAATTTGATCCAAGCACAGCAGTGAAGGACAAACATGGTACATTATCACATTCGTAGCCCACTCTATCCTGCAGTACCCTAAAGAATGACAATTTAAATTGCATTATTACCAACATAGCATATCCAAGGCATTAGATAAAGCCACAGGCAACGGTAATATAATGCCTTTAAAAGCAAATGCAGATCAACAAAATTCTGGGGGGAAAAAAAAAAAAAGAAGAATAGACCATGCAAGGTGTTATCCAGTTTTGTATCAAAATTAATTATTCTTGATTCATTTATGACCATTTTCATCTATCGTAGGCAACAAATATTCACTTCAGATATTATGCATACAACATGTTGATCAAAATACAAGAAAGAAGAAATATGCATGCACATTTTTTCAATCTATTTAAAACTAAATGAAGGAATATTGTTTCGGCACTTGCTAGCCATCTGTCCATGTCAAATATCCAAATATAATTATATCTAGGAAGCATGTCCATTAATATAATCTAGCATTCAGTCATAAGTCATGACGATATTTCTAAGCTTTGAAAGGACTAAATTACCATTTGCATACATTAAACTCCACACTGCTACTGAGATGCACACTGAACTCTGTCCAATTTGATCCAGAAATTATTAGCTACAAATTTAAGCATTAAATGTTGAATTTCCCTAATCCCTTCTTGTCATTATCAATCATTATCAATCAACTAACCCACAAAACAATCTTCAATAACATTGCATGCCAATACTAAATAACACGACATCCAAACAGATGCCAATCAACAAAACATACATAAAAAAAATGCACACCTGAAGCATGCGCCAAGGAGAGCCTCGCCATGGCCCACAGTCTGGCAGAGCGGCAGATGCAACTGTCCCCTGAAACCACGTCATCCTGGAAGAATCCTCCGTCTCCATTGCCATTTTCACTCTCATCCCAGCTGTCCAAAACACATTGAGCGCTCCCTCCACCACCTCCGCCCTCACAACGAAATCCGAATACAACCCTGCCCTCGGACAATACACCACCTCGAACGGCAAACCCTGCGCAGCCCTCTCAACCGCCTCCGTTACAGCCTCAGGAGACACTCTCCTTCCGCTCCCGCTCCTCGTAAACCCCTCCTCCTTGACCTTCAATTTGACATCTTCAGCCCCACAGCCAATCTGCTCCCGCCACCTGGCGCAATCCCCACCGCTGGATGACCTCACGGCCCTCCGCACTCCAATGAACATCTCTCCCGACAAATTTCTCATGAAGACGACGGAATCCCCAGCGATCAACTTCTTGTGGTTGACGAACTTGCTCCATCCGGTGGTCAAGAGGTGCCTACGTGGAGTCCCTCGGTAAATGTGCCTGAAATTCCACGTGAGCCCGTGAATGTCGGTGACAGTTAGGGTTTGCACAGGCGGCTCCGCTTGGTAGTTCAACGGAGGAAAAATAGAGTCGGCGCAGAACCTCGGGACGGAGAAACCGCCGCCGTTATTAGCATCAGATGGTGTCAAAATCTTCGCAAAAGCCAGAATCTTATTCTCCACCTCATTGTCCACCTCATCACCTCGTGGAAGAGAATGGTAGAGCGAAGAATCAATAGGATATAAGAGAAGCTTGGCGAAGACCTCGTCTGTGAGGGGATCAGCAAGGAATTGGACGGCGGAGATTTGGCAAGGGACGAAGGGTCGTGATCGAGTGAGAGCAGAAAAAAGAGAAGGACAGGCAGCAGAGGAGGATTGCTCAAGGTGACCCTGAGGGAAGTAATAAACCCTAGAATTGAGAGGGGGGATTTGGACAGAGGAGCCCGCGCAGGCGCGCCAAACGCCGGGGTCGACGGCGGCGGGTTGAGGAGGAGGCATTGGGGGGAGAGAGAGAGAGAGAGAGCAGTTAGTTATGGTTTTTGCGTTGTTTTCAGGGGAGACGGTTTTTTAAACATAGGAGCTTTTCTGGTGCGTATGTATGAGAGAGTAGAGCACAGTGTGTGAGTGGAGATGGAAAGAAGGAGTGCCGTCTAGGGGTCGGAGATCGGGCAGCGGAGGGCAGACTTTTTACTTATTTGCCATTAATTGATTAGGCAATTTACGTTTGGGCCGCGACAGAACCGCTAGCCTAACTAACTCTAGGATTGTCATGAACTGACAATCCCTCACGCTCCTTTTTTAGACGCGTGTGCTTCACTCTCTATTTTCTGGTTTGAAAAGTGAATTGAATTTAATACAGTACTTATCTTTAGCTAATTTACAGATAAATATGAGTGTGGTAAAGTTATAATTATAGTGCAGGAGAGATCTGGCCTCGTATCAGAAGGACAGTGTCGAGGATCTGATGGGATCTGTTGTTTCTATCAAGTACGCTCGGCACTATTGCAAAGCCTGTGATTTGAGGGCTGAGTAAGAGTATAAGATCTTTTAACAGACAGGGTTAGCTTGCAAATTTCTTCTAATTGATTATTATGACCTTTTCTATTTTATAAACACTTATTATTTCTCCAAATATAACTCTTACATCCTTCCTAATGCTCAAAACATTCTTTTAATATATATATATATATATATTATAATTTATCATTTTTCACTACCAGCACATATTATTGGTCATAGTCAGTCGGTGGCGTTGTCAAAGATAAATGAGACTTACAAAAATTTTAATTTTTAACGTATTTTTTCTTATATTAAATAATAGATAGTATAAATATAAAATATGTATGGTCTAAATTTTGTTATAATCTTATAAATCAAAATAAAATTAATATTTTTATAATATATCTCAAATGCCATAAAATATATTACTCCGAAAATGATTTCCTCGTAAAATATTTTATTTATAAATTTTTTTTTCATATAAGTTATTTTCTGTGAAATAAATGGAGTCTAAAATTTTAAAACTAAAATATTTCTAAATATATCAAATAAAAAAAAGTATATTTAAAATCATTTGAAAAAGAACTTATCGTCAACTACTCAGCAAATTACTTAAAAATACTCTTTTATATATATATATATAATGCATTGAGAGATGCACATACTTTGAAATTTTATTTTCTCTTACAGTTTATTATTTGCGTTTGATACTTATATTTACAGTAGACAAGTGATTCTATTTTACTATTGCAAACAGTAATTCTTCATAATAATTGATAATATGTCATTTCAATTTAATTTTGTTAGTTAAAATTGATTTTGAAAATTTATATTATAAAATTTTTTATAAGCAATTAAAACATTTTTGAATTATTGTAAGGTAAGTTATAATAACAATACCAAATATGCCTTTAATCATAATGTTAATATTCACGTTTCAGTAAGACAGGGAATTGAATTTGAACCTTTGAAAAAAGAGTCTCAAAATTTTCATGGAGAGACTTCATGCTCAAACTCATTGACATGGGTGGGACTTGGAAGGTTGAAAATACTGCCTTAGTTCAGATTCATCAAATTCATATCTAGATTGAAGGTTGATATTCTTCAAATACTTGTAATATTATAACCTTGCTCAAGAGTTATCTACCAAAAAATAGTAAAAAAATAAAAATAAAAATGTAAGATGTGAAGAATCTTCTATCAAATTTATAATGTTTGATTATCAATATTAATAATTAATCTTTTCAATCTCTTTGACTCTATGTGGAATAAATCATGCAAGACAAAAAAAAAATTATTTCAATAAAATTTTTTTCACCTTAGTGATAAATTTCTATTGTTTAGAACAAATCTACGATGAATGAATATCATTTTATTTTTTAAAATATCCTTGTTTGTTTAAAATGAATATAACGTCAATTTAAGTCATAAAGTTAGTAGAGTGATTTTATTTAAATTTTTAATTCAAATAAAATTTCTCAAAATCTTATAACTTTATTCTTAATTTAACGTTCTCATTAAATCATTTCTATGAATTAATATCATTTTATTTTTTAAAATATCCTTATTTGTTTAAAATGAATATAACGTCAATTTAAGTCATAAAGTTAGTAGAGTGATTTTATTTAAATTTTTAATTCAAATAAATTTTCTCAAAATCTTATAACTTTATTCTTAATTTAACGTTCTCATTAAATCATTTCTTTTTGAAATGATAAAACTGAATTTTCTTAAATATTACACACACACACATACATATATATATATAACATGAGATTTAATGGTGAAAATATGAAGGAACAATATAATATGATTGTGTAACTCAACTGCTTCGATGGTGGAAACAAAACACGCATATGAGTTTGAAATTCGATGCCAGGATGGATGATTGATTCTTTAAATTCTACAAGTAAAGTTTCAGTGAAATTCTACCTTGTCTCTTTATTGATAACAAATAAAAAAAAAAATTTACATAATTTACAACAGGAATATATGTTACTGTTAGATTTTGTACTTATTAAGAGATCAAAGGGTTCACTTTTTATTTTTTATGAAAAAAGAAAAGCAAAATTTGGGATGAATGTAGAAATTCTCGAGTAATCTAAATGGAACAATAAAAATTAAAATATTTCAGAAGACATTTATTATTAAGCTACAATAGCAGTAACCTAAGTTGTACAAAAATTGAAAACGCGAAAATAAAAAGTGCAAAATCAAACATGAGGAAATGTTATTTTTTAAAATTATAAGAAATGGGATATGAAGATATATAAATATAAAAAAATATAGAGATATATTTATAAATATTTTCTTTTAGATATAATATGTATTGAAGTAATTCATACTAAAATAATATTAAAAATAATTATCTAAATCAATATTAATTATACAAAAATAAATGAGATAATAATCAGTCAAATATTTTTAAAAATAAATATCTATAAGTTTTATAATCAAAATTAATAATTATAAAGAAATGCATTTTTAAAATAAAAACGTGTTTTTTAAATTTTCAAATTATAAAAACATTTCAAGTAAATTTTAGTGAATTTTTTTAAAAAAAAAACCAAAACACGGAAACGGCTCTCTCAAAGAGTCTTTGTGCATCGTAGATTTTTAATTTTTAAATTGTTTTTTTTTTTTTTTTTTTTTTACTTATAGCTCCAAAATTTCAAACATGGTAAAATGGCCAAATCTTGCATAAAAGACCATCATCATTTGTGTATGTGCATGTCAACATGTGTGGTGGAAATGTTTGAAAAACCAAACTGGGAGTGTGAGCTTTAAATGTTTTCGTACTAAGAACATGTTTGATTATATTAAAGAATGAAAATAAAATTATATTGTTTAGTATATTTATAAAATAAAAATAATAGCTAGATATTTTAAAATTTTTAAAATATTATTCTTAATTTTTCTTTAAAATCAATTAAAATATTAAAAGAAAAAATTAAAATTAAAATCCTACCATATTTCTAAATATGAAGATAATATTCAATATATTTATGATGTCCACAATTTTGACATCTTTATTTAAACTGAAGATTTGTTAAATTTATCAATTTAAAAATTTATAATGCATATCATGTAAACTCAAATTTTGAAAATTTGAAGTTTGAATTGAATATAAAATCAATAGATTATTTTTTTCAAATTTTTTTGCTCTCATATTTAATTCAATCATCATAATTCATAAATTTAATAAATAATTTTCAATTTATCATTCATGCATAGAATCTACTAAGTCAAAATTATGTATATATGAGATATCAATTTATTAAAAATATCATTAGAAAAACATAATTTTACAATTATAAATAAAATAAGTATATTTTTTAATAGAACAAATAAGCGAAAATATGAATATAACTTCTAGTGATTCTCATTTTCAGTTAAATGAAATAATTACACGCATCATCTACTATAAAATATAACTACAAATTACAAACAAAAGACTATTCTTTAATCACGTTAAAGATAATTTTAATATACTAAAAAAATTAACCAAAAGAATTTTAAAATAACAACATGTTGGCTAAATCTACTATTCTATAAATGAGGTTTAAAATACTAGAAATAAAGAATTCCAGAAAATAATAATTTTTAAAATTCATGAGTTAGTTTTTTTTTTTCCCCTCATCCAGTAAATATTATCTTAAATTCTAAAAATCTAGTAAAATCTTCATTCTCAATCCAAAAGTTCTGAGACTAAATTTGTGAACAGAAGCATCGACACAAATTATGGCAAAAATACATGTTCAACACTTCGTCAGTCACTGCTGCAGAGACTACCAAAAAAAGTCTATTAGAGATGAACAGACCAAGAAATACAGCAAATATTGCCCACAACAGAGACCGACAGGGTCCAAATTGATCAATATTCAATCTAAACAACGGGCAGTTGCAAAGAATAAAGGATAAATGCGCAATAAAGAAAAAAAAACACAACGTCCAAATGCAAATTAGTAATTAACGAAAAATTTCAAATCCAGACAACATAACAAATCCATACAAGTTCAAGACAGAAGCAAGCGAAAAAAGACTAAAATAACTGAACTAAGAAATCATTGAGCCACAAAAAAAGCACAGAAACGCACGCCCAATGTTTCCCAGTTTATTCCAAAGAGACATAAGACAAACATAACAAACTTTAATCAAGAAAGGGAGGTTGACACTGTCAAATCCAAAGCAACAGAAACTGCACCCAAATAGACAAGCGTCTCAGACGTTCTCACTCCTCTTCTGACTCAGACTCTGCATTCTCGAGCCACTCCACAAAAGGTTGAACATATTTCAAAACTGCAGAGTTCTTGTTGCCACTGACCAGGCCCTTCTGGTACCATTCTAGGATAACCTCCTCTTCCAGGATATCATTGTCATACAACACCTTCAGAACCAATGCTACCTCTTTCACAGCATCAGAGCTTACCTTACCAAAGAAAGACTCGATGGCATATAGAAGATACATCTGTGATCCCTCTTGAGTTACTGCAACCAGGTAGTTCTTCTTTTTGGTCACCTCTTTAGCAAATCCCCTCCCGACACCCTCAAAAATGGCAGACAGCAAAGCATTCATAATTTCTTGAGATGTCCATGAGGTTGAAATCGAGAAGGATTTCAGCTGACTTGGAGAACCCTTTTTGAGATATTCCTTTATTTCATTAACAAGATCCTCATGAATGCCGTTACTCTTAGAGCCATTCTCATGGACCTTAACCTCATGTTCTGGAGACTTATTCGCCGACTCCTCGTGTCCTGGAGACTTATTTGCTAATTTCTCATGTTCTGGAGACTTCTTTGCTGACTTTGCCTTATCATCATCGGTGGATAACATGACCATATCTGCAGTAACAGCACTCAGTTGGTCCTGGATGCGTTGTTTAGCTGCCTCCAAAGATGTATCAGTTAGCCACTGGACATCATCACCTTCATCCTCATCATCATCAGCAGCCATATGGTCATTTTCATCAACCACACTGTGAGTTGGGGAGTGATCCTCATCTGAGCCGCTCCCTTTCTTCTTCGATGATATGCCTTTTGAACCATCCTTAGAAGGAACAGAAGAGCCTTTCTTTTTCCCAACATCCTTTTTGTGCTTCTTCTGTTCTTCATCAGCAGCTTCACCCTCCTTGAGGCGTTCTTTCTCAGCCCTCCTCATTGCCTTCTTATCCTTGGATCCCTTTTTCTGTTCAACTGGGTTCTTGAGAATGAATGTTGTAAGCTTGTCCCTCATATCAACATCAGAAACAAACCCACAGGCAGCACACTTCAGGGTGATCATCTGTGTCTTAGTGATGACTATCTCAGTTTCAGGATTTCCACAACCATAGCACTGAACATATTTCTTGATGAAGTTCTCAAGCAGCCCAGCAAGCTTTGCAGTATCATGAGCTCCATTCACAAGAGAAGTACCAGACTTCTCATCAAACTTGGATTGAGCTCCAAGCTCATTTCCAAAATATTTGGTGGTGTAGGAAGCAGGTCTAGCCAAGGCCTTAGCAATCTCAACCATATTGACCACGTTAGTTTTGATGCCATTTCCCCTACCTTCAATCTTGGTCATCATTTTGGGCATCTTATACCTATAGAAGGCATCATCACTGTTGGAAGCACCAATATTCTGTAACGCCATCTTGTTGGTACTGATATCAAGTTAATCAAAACAAACAAAAATCAGCAATAGTACGCAGCCTGGCAATAGAAAATCCTCCTTCAGTTGCAAAAAGAGAAGGCTGCATAAACTGGCAACCTATATGGACTGTGTTATGCCCCTCAAATGACCCAAGATGCATACAGCCAACTTTAGCCGAGGAACCTCTGTTCCTTTTTCTGGAGGTAGGACAGTACTCTCCAAGTAATCCAATTGATGACAAAAAGAGAGAGGCCCGTTCAGACATAAAAAAAGCTTCAAACTTAACAAGCTCCACTTTTAATAAGCAGCAGACAAAGAAGACAGAACTGCCAACTTCCTGGTAGCAAATACAGAGACCCATGTGAGAGAACTATAAAATCCAGCACAACATTACACAATAAAATCCAGCATAAAATTAAAAGCATACTTCCAGAAACCAAAACCAAGAAACACATCCAACTACGCATATTCAATAACAATCAAAATAACATGTAGAGATCGAGATCAATCCCAATTATTAATTTGAGTTGCATCCATCAATAATCTTTCCCAAATTATAGAACCGAGTTAGAAACTCATAGCAAACAATGCGCCAGTATGTACAAACTTTTTGCAATTGCATTTGAAACTCTACCAAAATCAAATATACATATGAATGATGTGAAAACACGTGATTATGCATTGGCATATTACAGGTGGCAGGAACAGTAATCAAACAGTAGATACAGCTGCTAGTAAAGGCGGTGATGCCCATAAATAATAGATAGCCACTAAAAACAGTATGTTAATTTCTATTCCTCTATAAAAATAAATGTAATAATAAAACACTTATGATAAATTTAGCATAAGAACAATAACAATTATTTTAAAAAAATGTAAAACTTGTTTTGCCCAACAGTATTTTGCTTTTGCACTTTATACTTCCACAAGATATTCTTCTTTGTCTTAGATATAAAGCTCAGAATATCAAATTGCAGATGCTTTTAAATTACAGATCTACCAGATAAAGGAAGCGTTTTATCAGTCATCATCAAGGAAGAACAATTCATTAAGAATTAAAAAAAAAAAAAGATCCGCATCTAGTGGTTAGGTATAAAATCTGTACAAAGAAAATATAAAAAACTCACATATAGACATGAAAAAAATTACAGAAAATAGAATATTAGGTACAACGAAACCTAAAATACTTCAATTTGAAAAACACAACATCAAAATTAAAAACATAAATCAAAATTCCCCATCGATCAATCAGCACACCCGACAACTACATCAGATAAATCAAAACAGAAAAACAAAAAATCGATCATAGATCTAAACCGATTCCGCAACAAAAACGCCGAATCCGTGCTCCGATCGAGCCAAAACAGATAAGATTATTAAAATCGATTAAACGCACACACCAAATCTCCCAAAATGAAATAAACAAAAAAGTAGAATCGATTACTATGCTTATCATCGACGAAGAAGAAGAAGAAGAAGAAGAAGAAGAAATAGAACATTACCTTTGAACGTAGGGAAGAATAGAGAGGGATGGGACGGAGACGTATTAGGCCTACGCTATGCGTGCGGTTCGCGTGAGAGATGCTGAAAGAACAAGGGAGAGTACACGCTTTTATAGACGCCACAGAGAGAGAGTACGTTTTTAGGGCAAACTCAGCCTTGTGATTTTTTAAAAAAAATTTTCCAAATCGACTTATTGTTAAATAATGTTGTTTTTACGTTGTTGTCCTTCCACGCCAGCTACCTGCCCGCCTTCCCAATGCCACTACAATTTCCAATTGTTTAAATATATATATATATATATATATATATATATATATATATATATATATATATATAT